>JAGFZM010000117.1:236817-263958 GCA_017657215.1 Limnothrissa miodon | reverse complement strand
CACTCTCTTCCCTCTGTCAGAGTGCTGTCATGAGCTTGGCTTTGTGTCAGCATTACATGTAATGCAGTGTTTGCAGCTCCACAACCAGCCTGGGTGTGTTGCACTGCTGCAGCTGCTGCTCCTGCAAGAGGGGTTTCAAAGGGAGGGAAATGTACAGGCATCAGCATAATTTCATGCTTCAGTGGAAATTAGGCCATTGCAGCAGAAGCTATTCTCTCCTCTTCCTCGCCGCTATAAATACCATTTACTGTGGAGATACCAGCTGTCCGACAAAAGTCAGAATGCTTGAGATAATATTTAGCCTCTCAACAACTGACTACAAACATGGTCCAATAGTGTGAAGAAACGCTTAGAACTTCCAACTTGACTAGATCACAGTTAACACAGGAATCCTGCCCTTTGTTTCATCTTGAGGTTTGTGGGGAGCCAAAGAGTGAGTGAAGTGGATCAAATAACATTATTCACCAAAAAGCAAGGACATAGTCAAGTCAAGATTAGTCAAGATTTTCAAAGCCCTGAGTGCCTTTTTGCTTGGATTGACCTAGACTACAATAAACCAGCAAATATTTAGATGCTCGTTTTGCTGAGAGATTGTGACATATGGAATTATGTCGCATTGGATTACACATTAAGAAAGCTATGGATAATTCCTGTGCTTTGATCATCCTGTAGGCCTACTCAAGAACACGCCTACAGGGTAAGGTAGCCTACTAAAAACAGACATTGAGTAATGGCGCCCTCTTGGGTCAATACTATTTATTGCATATTGCGGTTGGAAAAATTCATGTTTTTTTCTGCGACGATATGCGAGTTGTTGATGAACATGCTCCGCATAGCTTTTTATTAGGGAAAATTAATTTCGGTTAGCCTAATCTAATTTATCCTATTATTCCTATTGGTATTTCTATATTTTTATCTAATAGAAGTCCTATTAAATATATAGTAGGCCTATGCAACACTAGTGTATCTTACAATTTCAGGTGAAAATGGCTCTCATTCTAAACACAGCGTCTTCGTGTAGGCAGTAGGGATTTATAAAGTACTGCGTGCCTACACGAGTGATTGGGTTTTGATTTTAGAGCCGCCTTTTCACTTGGAATCGAGTCTCTTTCCCCCACGAGAGAAAAGCAAGTTTGTGTGTGAAAACGCTGTCACAAGTGGTGGGGAGAAGGGGGATTGGGTGGACAGTGGTAAACGGAGGGGGTGGTGTTTGGTAAGGGGGAGTGAACGAACGAGGGGAACAATCTGCGCGAATCTGGCCCTTTAAATTGCACATACACCGTATTCGGAGGTGAGTAACGAAAAACTGAAAATGTTGTACATTCCTTTAATTTAAATGCAACAAGCATGCTTTTCTACAGCACACTTACATGCTTGCCATTATTAGGCTTTGGCACAGACAGGGCGCGGGTGCTCAACTCCACCGGTGTCACGAATGCGGTAGGGCTTGAATTTTCTAAGCTTTGTCCGGAGGGGTGGGGAGTGGGCAGAAGGGAAACGTTTCATATCAAGAGGTGTTAGCAGTCGTACATACTTTGATTGAACACGTAACGGGGGTTTTCCCACACAGAACCATCTGGCGGTCCATATCGTGTTGCATTAATAGTGGCATTTCTTGCTGTAAGCTCCAATTGCTACCGTATTAGACCGAAATTTCAATTCCGTATAGCCGAGTGCAGGCTTCATGCGCCTCCTGTCAACACCTCTGCGCGTAAAATGTATTTATATGTTAACGACCCTTGCGTGATAGCTCTATGTGCATTCGCAAACATGGGATTAACGTTTATTGTATGTTTTCGATGTAGCAACAAAATAATATACATAATGCATCGTTTGTTAGAATACCCGCATTGTCTTCCTATCACTCTCAATAAGGCCTAGTAGCAGCAACAGAAGGTATGAACGGGAGGATACAGGAGACCAATGCTACTGTTGAATTTAGTTTCAGTTAGCTGAAACGGCATGATTTCTGGAAATAATATCTCGACATGTTCTGTACACATTTTCTCGAGTCTAAACTGGTTTTGATCTGATACAGCGGACCTCGTAGATAAGGCTACTAATGCTACTTAGGCCTAAATGTGATTTCTTATTTTATCATATTCATAGCTTAGTTTTTGGCTAAGTCTTACAGGCCACGCAACTCGGTTGCCTTGAAGACTTTTTGGGAGTAGCCTAGCCTATAAGAAAAGAGATTTTGATTTTCGATTTCGAAGTGTTTACCGTAGGCTACTCTTCTTTTCTGGCTTTGTGGTAGCCTATATTGTAAAGATTTTTTAAAGTCTTAAATAATGTGAAGCATTCCTACTGACTCGTCAATCTGCTAACAATGAGTTGATTTTTTTTTCTTAGCAGAAACCTTGAGTTTCACAAAATTATTTTAGGTTGTGTCCTTGGTTTAAAAACAATGTGTGTGGAACAGTATGTTTTCCATTCCAATGCCCCAAAGCTTTAAGATGCCAACTTTTTCTGGGTTGGCAGTCGTCTTTAGGACTAGAATGTAATTACAGAATACAGACACAAGTCAGAGAAAACTTTTTGATAGAAATGTAATTAAGTAGGCCTAATTGTAGTGTCCTGCAAGTAACAGACAAAGGTTAAGAAATGTGTGATCCCATTCTTTATGTGAGATCAAGAGCTAAATGTTTTCCTTTTGGCATTAAATATTTCCCTGGTACTGTTCTTATTTACAGTATTAGATTAGATACAAGGATTGTGAAATCTATAATTAAATTAAAGTTGGAAGTACCAGAAGTCCCAGGAGAAAAAACAAAAAACACTAGATGTCTCTCTTGTTTAGCCGTTTTTAGTATTAATAGAGAGTGGCATTAGACTCGAATTCACGTTTAACTCAGTAGCCTACAGTTACTGTTCCTTTTATGTTCCTTATATGCATTTTAATATGACGTCTAGTATAATCGCAAAAAACATGTAGCTCATTGTCACAAGCTGAATTAAAAAAAAATGTTTACTTCATGTTTTCTCTCTTTTTCTCTCCTGTCCTTTTCTTCAATCCTCCCGTGACACGTGTGCAGATTTCAATTCCTTATCAGAAGAGGTCACTACACAGGTAGGACCTAATCCCATCCTCCCATTACTCAGTAGGCCTACAGTACCATACTATGGACACATGAGGGGGTGATTCAGTGCAATATGACTATCACTTCCACAGCTTCTGACTACTCGAGAATCTAGACATACCAAATAACATACAGTACTCAGCATTCAACAAGGGATGAGACCATTTTAAAATTAATTGTGATATATTGTACTTAAGGTGACACTCACTTAAGGTGAATAAAAATGATGTGCAAAGTCACTGGCATCAAAATGTGTGCATTTTGTGCTGTGCGACACGCAAGCAAGTCACTAGCAGACCTGGGGCCTCATTTATAAAGCCCTTTACACAAAAGAAAGTTGCGTGAAGCAGGGTGAAATTTGAGGTCACAACATTTCTTGCAAAAGTCGGGATTTACAAACATTTTCCGTGCTCAAAGTTCCCAGGTTTCCGGAACCTTTTGACCACACGTGTAATCTTGCATAGCGCTCCCACAAAGTTTTCTTGACTAGCCTCCCTATACACCGCTGTTCTAGACTGGGGTTTAGTGACCTCTTATGGTTTCAATTCAATTCAATTCAATTTTATTTATATAGCGCATTTTTACAAAAGGCATGTCACAAAGCACTTAACACAAGAGGCCCAATGAGCAACAGGGGCAAGGAAAAACTCCCTAGCAGCGTTTTTTGTTTTTACTTGTTATGGCAGAGGAAGAAACCTTGGGCAGTTCCGACGGCTCAAGGGGCTAACCCAACTGCCTAGGGCAGGTTTTCAGTCTCTCAGATGGTGAGTAGTCCACTATTATTCCATTAGATACACATTACAAGAAAATTTTGGTAAATAAAGTAAAGCAATATAGGAGTCCCATTAGAATCCCAGGATATAGTCCCATGTCATTAGGCGCAGTCAAGCCAGGGGCCAGCTAGAGGCTGTATCAATCATGTCAGGGTCATCTGTGAAGCTGAAGGCAGACCGCCCAGGAAGCCAGAGATGCAGGATCAGGCAGTGGAAGGCAGGGGTGACCCTCAGCAGGGAGGCAGTGGCATGGACAGTGGAGTGGGTTGAGGACCATTCAGGAGTGCTGCCGGATCACGTTGGAAGAAGGTCCCAGGAGAACCCAGGAGGTGCAGGCGCAGGCAGTGGAAGGCAGTGATGACTCACGGCAGGGTGGTAATGGCATGGAAAATCAGAGAGGAGATGAGTTAGAACAGTCTCCATCAGATTTCAGAGAATGTGAGTTATATTGCATGTGAAACCATATACAGATGCTGGCTAAGTGAAGAGAGAGAAGTAAGTGGAGAGGAAAAGAGAGGAGGAGAAAGAATAGTGAAAACTGTACGGGTTAACAGATGGGTGGATTGTGGCGGTATTAAACTATAGCAGCATAACTAAGGTATGATGTATAACAAGCCAACACCACCAAAGGAAATGGTCAGTGGCCACCAAGCCCTGGACGGGAGCTTACAGCAGAGGCAGTCCTTTCCAATAATACCCTGAGGAGGTGTGGCTTACCATATGGTAACATGAAATATCACATTGATACAGTAGCATGATGCATATCCTTATAGGCTGCATGTGAGGCGATTCTACACTACCCAAATAGCCGAGACAGAAGCAATCGTCAAAATTTCAGTGTCAACCATTTTATTGAATTTTAGACAACCTGTAGTAAATAGTTAAAAACCAAACTTTAAACCAACCTTTAAACATAATACATAAATAATATCTAGATATTATTGATCTCACTTCAGTCCTTATTAAATTTGTATAATGACAGCTATGTCCAAAGATTAGTGCAGTGTTTTTTTTCTTTTTCTTTTTTTTTTAAATAGTTAACATAGCCGATCCTTTGGAAATCCAAATTAAAGCTCATACAAAGCTGTCTTTGGTTAACATATATTCACAACAGATAGTGCTAAAACCAATTAAAAGTAGGGGTCAGTTACCCTTTAGTGTAATGTATAAGAAATGTACAAAGAAATGTATAAGAAATGGCATTAAGTGCACACCAGTAGGTTGTTTAAT
The DNA here is from genome assembly GCA_017657215.1 of Limnothrissa miodon. NCBI lineage: Eukaryota > Metazoa > Chordata > Actinopteri > Clupeiformes > Clupeidae > Limnothrissa > Limnothrissa miodon. The sequence continues at coordinate 258,875 of JAGFZM010000117.1, read as the reverse complement.
TCTATGCCCTGTATAAAGATGATCTGTTAACATTCTTATGTACATGCACAATTACATTATAGGTTATGTGGTTTAGGTCACCACTTACTGGTGATGGGGAACTGTAGGTCCTAAGTCATTGTGTTCAGTTAAGGCAACTGGACTCCTTTTTGAACCTGAAAACGTTTCACTTTCCGTCTAGAAAGCTTTGTCAGTGTTGACTGATGTTGGAACCCATACTACTTGTTTACTTCCGGCGCCAACGCGAGTGGCAGCAATCCAAGTAGCTCTGTGTGTTTTCGCGTTTCTTTGTGTGCTTTAGTGCTTTTTGTTTTACTTTCGCTTACTTCTTTACTTCGGATTACACACTTTAAGGGTTGTTTTATTCTATCCTATGGATATTGATCATGTTGTTTTGTTGATCTGCTTCTTATCACCCTGTGTACACTGTAGTATATGTTGTGTGTGATTTTTTAAGCTGCTGGGACCTTGAATTTCCCCGTGGGGATCAATAAAGTATCTATCTATCTATCTATCTATCTATCTACAGAAACTTCCTATTTTAAATTCGTCATCTCAACTTTATAGACCAAATTAAGATTTTTTTCAGTTTGGTATTACAGAATCAAATCTTAACTGAATTTAGGAGTCTTATCTTATCTTGAGTTAGGAATCCTTAATCAGCAATCTAACATCGATGATCAATTTGTATGTCTGTTACCTAGCAACCAGCACAATGTTGCCATCAAAGATCTTTGGTTGAGATCATCCAGAGCATTCGAAAGAGTTTTCTCTTCCACTCTGACGGTATCCTCCTTTGCTGCAAAGGCAGGCAACTTGCAACTTCAATCTGGGCTTTCATTGGGAATAAAGACCCACAGAACAGAGTAAACAGTACTGGCTTATACGTGTTTTATTGTCAAATGGTAATATATCGTTTGGGTCTGTTAATAGCTGTTTAACAAATAGGCTCCTCCAGTTACGATTCGATTGTTGTTACAAATACTTGTCAAACTGTATCAATAGCCGTGAGTCAGGCCAAAAGCGGGCTGACTCCAGCGAGCCATGCCCAAGTGCGTTCACACCAACAGGCCGTGGCGATAAGTGGGGCCATTCGGGGCTATTCTTGGCCCAGCTCAAACCATCGGCCAAGTAAGGCCAAGTCGGGCTGGGGCGGCGTCAAGGTTAAAGGCGGGCTGTTGTGCAGCCACAAAACGAAATGATGCACAAACAATGTTTTCTTATTCAATTATATTACGCTAAGACTATTGAATTGCTTGGCAGGTTGCTATCCATGATTTAGTATATGCAGTCAATGTTTAGCCTAATATCTTTGTTTTCTGAGTGCCATAGATTTTGCTAACGTTTTCTGTGTCGTCTCCGTTGCTTAATGTTAACGTTAACCTACCAGAATTCAAAACAATAATTTGCACTTGGACAACTTTTCACTCGCCACTAACAGTGTTTGCATACTGCAAACCAGGGGCGTAGGTAGCAATTTTGGGCCCCCTGAAAGAAAATCTTTTTGGGCTCCATGCTTCCCCAAACTGTACCAACACACGCTCAGTACTAGGCCTAATGGAGTTTCCTATTAGCCTATTATTAGTTTAGTATGTAATTAAACAAACAAACCTTAATGTCGGTAATTTTAACACATATTGACCAATAACACTTTGACTGCTGTGTTTTCGGAAGCTTCGTCCCAGACTGTCAGCAATTTACATATTGTTGGCGGTTTTTGTACAGCCACAGCCGTAGCCTATTCTGTGTTATATAGACACATGGGCTCGTTTGAAAGGTGAGAGTCTAAGCTCTCAGTAGGTGAAACCGTTTATTTCTACATGCCACTGTTCCTGAGATAGCCTATAAGTTAAACAGCGGCTACAGTAGTTTTCATCATGTAACTTTACGTTGTTGGCAGTCAAAGTGTTGATATTTTATCTGGAGACTGTGAATAATCTTTTAGGCTACAGTACGTGCTCACTTTCTTCCAAATCCGGTGTTGGGCTTGGGCGGTTTTCTGGTGCTGCACAATCTGTGCATAATAATGCAAGCCTTTAGTATACTTATTTAGGGTTGTTAAAGGAATAGGCCACCCCAAAACGAAATTTAGTCTCTTACCATATTCCCCTGAGTTGGATAAGTCAGCCCCGTGGCTGTCCTGTATCCAGAAGCGCAGCGTTAGCTTAGCTTAGCATAGAGCGCTGTAACTGGGAGTTGCCAATTAGCCAGTCTTCTCAAAATAGTCATAAATGAACTCGGGATTTTTCCTAATTTCGTTGTTTTACCTGTGCTTTCAAACCGAGTACAAATGCCAATGGCATTATCACAAATTGGGTTTGTCTAGGAGTGACAAAGTCTTGGGACTATATTTTCGGGCAAAGTCACAGCCACAGTCACGCCGGTGTGTTTACCGAAGTTGGGGTTTTCAGGGTCTACGCATATCAGCGGTGCTTTAGCTGTGCTTTGCCCGAAAATGTACTTTGTCACTTCTAGGAGTCCTAGACAAATCCTTTGTCCTATGGTAAGAGTGAATTTCGTTTTGGGGTGGCCTATTCCTTTAACCTAGCTGGTCTGTATCAGGAGTTGCAAGTCTGCCTGCACCTGGACTACTCTACAAATTTATTACCTTTAAATGTGGACAAAGATGTTTACACCCTCATTTCCAGGTCTAAGATATGTTATTCTTATGAAGAAAAAGGAGAAACGAACTTCTGGGCAAGATAATTCAGCTAGCACTTTTGGCTATAAAGTGAGTGTGTAAATGACTGACTGACTAAATATACCTTTCCTTGAGAAAAAGTGGGTGACCAACTGTCTGCCCTTCTTCTCTCTCTCCTCTCGCTCTTTCCTCTCTTTACGCTTTTGAGAACCGGACTTCGGCATGACTGCCATCTAGCAACACTGACATGCCACTGACATCTAGCGGAACTTTTTTCACTAGACTAACGTAAACTGGGCCGCACCAAGTCATGAAATTTCATTAATAAATTGGATTAAAAAATACAATAAAGACCAAATGAATAACTTTGTGAATATTTTTACTCTAATGGATGGTTAAATATTAGAGGGTTTCCATGGGCCCCCCTGGAATGCTGGGCCCCATGAATCGTCCACGTTCACCCCCTTCTTAGCTACGCCCCTGCTGTAAACCACATTGAAAATAGCACTTCCTCAGGTCACAGTAATATGAGTCATAATTCAAATTTAAATATTAGATAGGCTAGTAATAGTTTATTATATTTGTTTATTAAACTATTACTGGTTATTAATTAAATCCGGTCATAATTTAAGGAAATATGGTATTTGTATTATGGTCCAAATCAGTAACATTGCGCACAGCAGTTGTTCCACGCTGTCCACTTCCATTTCTCAGGTTCTTGTTGTTACTTACAGCTCACACGCTTTTGCAAATGTAACTTACTTTTACTCTAAGTTACACTTACACTTACTCTCGTGCATACAGCGGTCACACACTTTAAAATGGGCAGTGCAACTGTGACGGTTTTGCAGTTAGGGACGGGTCTCAAAACAGTACAGTAGCCCGACAGTATGAACGCACGGCCAGAGGCCAGTGTCACTGGGCCATTACCCGAGAATGGCCTTGGCCTGACCTGGCCCGATGGCTATTACATGGCTATTATTGCTAATACAAGCCTAGGCTACACGTAGCCAAACAGTTAAGACAGCCCAAGGCTTATCCTAAAGGTAGGAAAGTTTATTTAAGATTTTTTGAGGTTAGGATGCTTCTGTAATACGCTTTTCTTAACTTGAAAATAGGAAAATTGACTTAGGAACGGTTGTTCTGTAATGGCCGTTTTCCTAGATAAGATCCTAAAATGCCAATACCATGGTTACCAGACAGTTAAGATAAGATTTTCAAGTTAGGAAGTTTCTGTAATACGGTCCCTGGAGCTTATATTTATGTCCTGTGGGTGTGAACTGTAGACCACTGTAGGTCCTATGTTCAGTCTACATAAGTTCTACTGGTCTTAGAGGCCGGGGTCAGAACATTCCATACAGACCTGAATTTTATAGAAAGTAGTTTGCTGTTAGTCGTTCAGCACATATTAGACCAGGGGTATAACCAGCTTAGCCCTGCCTGACGTTTAGATAAACTGTTTGTGAACAGTTAATTTTTCTGTGAACTAATTAGCCCCTGCCCATGTGTCTTCAGCAATCACTGCATGCCTGTGCATGTTTGACTGACCAGAGCATTCATATACCACATCAAAATAAAAAGACTTTCAAAGTGTTTGGGAAAAGAAATGTGGAAGTGTTTGCGTTATAAATTAAAAGATCATTAGAAGCTGATTTTTCAAGCACACAAGGGTATGTAATGCACAATGGATCCTTCTATTCATTGTGATTGTGAGGCTTTGAAAAACTCTCATCCAGTACAGGATTTTAATCATGGAGCCATATATTTCACATATGTTCAACATAATAGAATGAAAGTAATCAGTCTGTTCAGACTGACATCAATGTGCTTCACATACTGTACTGCTACTGTGTAATGCCTTTGTGTGTGATGAGTCGGCATACAGCACACTACAAATAAGTAGGTAACACCTTTGCTACTCTGTTTACTCAGGGAAAGTACCCAGGAACCCCTATGTGGGGGGAGAATGTAGGGTGTGATATCCATATTTGATAGAGCAATACTGGGATAGCAATACAGTCTCCCTTGCTTTGTAAAGGCCTTTGAGCATTAGCGACAACAACAATAACAATAACAACAACAACAACAATATTATTATTATTATTATTATTATTATTATTATTATTAGTAGTAGTAGTAGTAGTAGTATTAATATTATTATTAATAATAATACTTGTAAACCAGTCCGATTCATGTTGTTTTGGTTTTACCGAAAATCTGGTTACTTATTGAAATTAAACTCTCCCTGCAGCTTGAGTACAGAACTACACGTAGAAGTGAAAACACTGAGCCAGTAATAAATAATGTAGTAAATAAACAAACAGATTATCCAGTTCCACAACATATACACCAGAGATTGATTTCAGTTTCCCGAGGAAACATAATACCAAAGGCAATAGCGAGAGTGAGGTAGTTTATTTGAAACCATCTCTTGCTTATTATGTTTATTTAAGTATTTTTAAAGGTGGCAACATATTTGCATGATTTTTAATTACACTACATCAATATAAATGTGGTATTGATGTTCAACATAGAATATTACATTAAGCTCTTCAAAGACTCACATTATGAAGTCCACACCCAAAACTCTTACATTAACTTTTTCAATGGTTATTTATTCATCATGAAAAATGTAGTCTTCCCATCTGAATTATAGCTTGAATTTCAAGTGCTTTCAAATATTTCTAAGTGCTGTTATTCTTTTTTTTCAACTGGACACAATTAAACAGTTCCCCAGAAATCTTCCCCCAAAGTAGGCCAACTCATTTGTGTAAGAAATAAAGGCAGCCACAAGGTGTCAGTGTGGAGCCATCACATAAGTGTGGAGTCCTCTCTCGGAGCATGGCTGAGGTCAGACATGCCACCGCATTCCAACCCTCTTATGTCAGTCTTTGACTCACATGCTGTCAGGGAAAAGTTTTAGGGGTCTCATCTGGAAAAACAAGCCTCCGGAAACCACCATTGCAACTGTCCGTTGTATGTTCGGCCACGTCCTTACTGTGTTTTTTGTGTCCTATGCACTCAAATCTCCCACCCTACACACTAAGACCCAACCCCCCAGCTTCAACACACACAAACTACATCCCTCCCACACAGGAAAAGAGTCGTGGCCATTTGGAGGGGAAGTGTATGAAATCCACTATGCTATAAGAGTGGCTATTCCGTAGCCAAATTCACCAAAACTAAATCTACTTAAGGAAATGGCACAAATGGACAGTGGGGCACTCTGGCTGAGCTGCTGCTAATGACAGCAGACTTCTATGAGCTTTGTTTGCCTGGGCGCTCAAGAGGTCCCAAGTGTGCAGGGAGGAGAGGAGAGGAAGAGAAAGACAGGGAGGAGAGGAGAGGAAAGGAGAGGCAAGCTAAAAGTGTTGAATCATGATGACTGGGCTATTCTATTGCCCTCTGTGCTCAGAGCACTTGAGTCAGCGATTTGCTTTGTTTAATAAAAAATAATTTGTTTGTGCTTCATGCAGTAGATTGCTTCAGATTAGCCAGCCTACGTGCTCTAAGTATGATTTACATTTGTTTGATTTTTGATCAGTAAGTCAGTAATAAGCAGAAGTGCATGACATACAGTAAGTGCACATTAGTGCAGTCTTGTTGCGGTGAATGTTTTCAGGGAGCATTTTGGCCTCTTCAATACACTTCAATTGCTGGGAACCTCCATCTGAACAGAGCACATTTCTTTTTCTCTTTTGTCATTTTTGTTGTTGAATGTAAGAATTTTATACACAGTGAAAGTTATTCTTTCAGAAGCCTCTCTCACGCATTTGTTCTTTTTTTGCCACCATGGTTTCTCCGCCACCCTTTTCTCTTGAGTGAGTCTACCTCCTTCGCATCTGACTCCTCCTGTTCTTGCTCTTGTCAGATTTCAGTTGTAGCGGGGATGTAAGGCATGCTTGTGGGTATGATTTCAAATATTTGCACCCTCTGCATAGTTATACAGTTGGTGTACAGATAATCAGTTTGACTCTTATAGTGGTTTTTACTAGCCTGGCTTCGGCGATAAAGCTCATTGGAGCTTAGTCTGGCCAAGCTACCGTCCTACCCGACGTCTGGAAGGCGGGCATAACCTGCGTCCATCAGATGCCTCGGTATAGTGCTTGACGAATCTACAACCAATCAGACCACTCATTCCAATGACGTATGTGTAAGCTTGTTTCTCGTTGGTTCCCACTATTTTGGGAAACAGAAATGGTCTGTAACGGCAGCTTGGCCAGACTTTTTACAGTTCTCAGATGCACGTTGTTCTTTTAACAATGCTGCCTGCCCATGAGATACAAACAACATGTTGGTTCATAATGGGTTAGTATGTCAATTTTCCTCAAATGAAAATTGTCTTTTTTGTTTTGAGATGCTTTGAGTGTTTGTGTTCCTTTTTAAGTCTATGTGCAAACCTTTTTTATCAGCCCTGTGCCAAACAACTGGTGTCCTTCACTGAACGTTGCTGTGCACTGTGAGGTCCCTGGCAAAGAACTGAATGGGAGGGTAGCATGTGTGTGTGTGTGTGTGTGTGCACCTCTGTGGTTCCACAGTTTGTATGCTCTCTGCCCCTCTGCTGCCCTGCTACACTCGTTGCCTGCTGTGCCCGCGGTGTGTCTGTCGTCTCTTTTTCTCCCTTGTTCAATGCTGTTGTGAGTGCCCACTCTTCTAATGCACCCCCGTCTAGACAGCGCTACAGACTTACTCAATTCAGTTCAACTGAACTTTGAATCCCTTTCCTAGCAGCTAAAGTGTGCCTTTTTTACATAGTTTATTTTCATAATGTGTCCTGTATTACTTTTCCTGGTATGCACTTGGATGAGCTCTTCGTCTGTAACCTTAGGCGACGTTAGGCAATCAGCCTTTAGAACTAATGCGGATAAGTTCTGGAAGTCATACCTCTCCTGGTTTCAAATTTCACACCTGCATTATCCTTGTCTGTCAGTGTCAGTGATGCGCGGGTTGACCCAACTTGAGCGGGTGCCTGCAGTCCACGGTTACGGGTCAGCATAAAATTATTTGAATGACATTCGGATTGTAGTCAGTCAGGTCGTTTGAAATAAAGATGGCGATTAAACTTTCGTAATTTATTTAGTAGACAATTTTTTTCTATTAAAAACAAATACTTAAATGGCCGAACAACTGGCGCGAATAGGCCTATGCAGCACGAGTATGCAGTTAGATATGGAAGCGGAAGAGAGAAGGTGAAAATTTACTGTAGCCGATTTCCGATTTTGGTTTCTGTTATAGTATCATGGGTAGGCCTATTTGTGAATATTGTTATTTGTAGGAGTTTGGCTACAATTTGGTCCATTAATAAAGAGTTTATTAACATTCTATGCCTGCATTTTGTGCTTGTGAGAATTTCAATTACCGTATTTCCTGAAATTATGGCCAGGATTTTTATTTACTTACTATAAGTCACCCAAAGCCCAGGCCTTAATTTTAGAAAAGCTTTAAAGGTGCTCTAAGTGATGTGACACGTTTTTAGGACTAAAACATGTGTTGTTACATACAGCAAACATCTCCTCACAATCTGCTAGCTGCCTGTCCCCTGAATACACTGTAAAAAAACGCAGTTTCTGTAGACAGCCTAGGCTCCACAAACGGCAACATAACACAGTGGGCAAACCTAGCATAACAAACGAAAACACGAAACATAACAGTGTTCCAGCCAATAAACGACAAGGTTCATGAGTCTTTCGGGAGGCATGGGAGGGAGGGGGAGGAGTAAGCTAACTTATAACGCTTGAACCGATCTCTGGAGCTATCGTCCGTTTTGTTTGACAATACTTCGAACGTCAACAAGAAGTGACGTGAAACAGCATCGCTTAGAGCGCCTTTAATAGGCGTTTATTTCTTATTGACCCGGTAGGAGGAGTCTGCTATTGTAATGTGCTCTTTAATTACGGGAGGCTACGATTTTATTGCATTAATTACATTACACTATGCTTATTGAATTGCTGCTACCTGCTCTCCGGTCACCGCTGTTGGAGCTGTGCGAGTGCATCCTTTCCAGAAGTGCAGGGCTGCCTCTCTCTGAGGCAAAGAAAGTCGTCTGCGCTTCCATAAAGTTTCAGTGACAGTTTACGTACTTTAAATGACTTTCGTATCATATCCATGATATCCAGTCTTCAGGTTAGAAGCGACCAAACAAGTCTACGTCTTTTCCATTTAGATGCGGTCACTCGAATAGTTATCTATATAGATCTATATAGATCTACAATGGGTATGATGAAGTAAGACACATTGAAAGAACTGGTTTAAGCCATTGTGACTGTATGCTAAATGCTAACAAAGTAGCATCGCTTGCCAGAGCGATTGAGTGAACATACTGAGACGTGAAAGTTAGCCTATAACTCGTTTAAGTTAGGGGAAGAACATATTTCAATATTGAAGAACGATGGCATGTTGCGTGGTGCTATTACATAGGGTAGTTTATTTTTCCTCTGGAATAAATATTGTGTTTTGTATTTTTTTACTTTTTTTTACTTTTTTTGAAAACTTTTTTTACATTTACTTTTTAAAGGCCCACTATGTAACATTTTTCATTTAATTAATCCGTTTCATACCGTTTAGGATGCTAAAATTAGTCATTACACGGCGAACGAATGGTGTAGAATGCACCACCGTGGCCAATAGCGGTAGATACAGCACTTGCAATGTTCAGCAGCGCAGTCCGCCTCCAATAGAATGCGGTGCAATACAATGCAATACTGCGGTCTTTAGAGGGAGCTCGTGAGAGAGAAAAACAGAATGTTGCTTAGCCCCTCTTTAATAAGTAGCCTACTGACACGGGACAAAACGTCCGATTTCCCCCAACACGTTGAACTGAACAATTTTAAATAACTTTTAAATGCCTATAAATCAGTAGCCTAGGCTAATGTCAATTTTACATAGCCCAACAACGTTACAAAGTTAACCAAAAGCATAGACTATAAGTTGGGTAAAATATGTTCATAATTATTTTTTGGTTCGAGTTGCGGGCGAGTTCGTTGAAAACGTTGATTGGTTGCGAGTCATCTATACACTGACCCGTGCATGACTCGTGTGTGTGTGTGTGTGTGTGTGTGTGTATTTGTCTTTGAAGAAGTTCCAAAATCCTTGGGAAGTGTCATTGCTGGATGGTTGTTGTGGTTTGCCTTGAGAGTGGGGCAGTCTGTGGAATACTTGACCCAGATCTGCAATGTGTGGGTAGAGTAGATCAGATCAGTTTTCTGATTGGTGCAACAGGATTCTCAGCTATGTTACACATCCCCATAACTTTTTTGATGTAAACTACATAACTATGGTTTTATTCCATTCAATTGAATTCCCTGACCAAGCCACAGTGTCCTTGCCATCCAAATTAATAAGACATTTGCAGATGATTCATCCCCAATACTGCGACACCATTTTTTGAGCGCAAGGCGAAAGAATGGACACACACCGAAAATGAGATGAAGAGACGTTACTAGCCTGGCTTGCGCAACAAAGCTCATAGGAGCTTAGTCTGGCCATCCTACATTACTAACGTCTTCTGGGAGGCGGGCTTAACCTACGTCCATCAGATGCCTCTGTATACTACTTGACCAATCTACAACCAATCAGACCACTCATTCTGATGACATATGCGTAAGCTCGTTTCTCATTGGTGCCCCATTGGCTACTGACAAGAAACTTTAACGGGCCAATTCAAAGTCCATGTTTTTCAGTTACAAACGACTCACTGATGTTTTCCTTAAAAAATTGACATTATGCTATTATTTGTACATAAACATATCTAGATATAGTTAACACGCCGTTTGTTTGAAAACAATTTTTTGTCATTCTTACTGCAAACTTATACAAGCAATAATATAATTTAAAGGTGCTCTATGAGATGTTGCAGGATTTTAGTGCAATTTTATTTTTATCTCAAATCGTAGACATCTCATCTTGATCAGCTAGCTTTCTGTCCCCTGAATACACTATGAAAAACCCCGGGGCTGTAATACTCAAAGGAACACTCAAACTAACCTAAACACAACAAACCACGGCCAACCAATCGACAATAAAGTTGTTAGAGGACACGCATTAACTCCCACCCTATCTTGTTGCCGATTGGTTTGTCGTTGTTTGTTATGTTTAAGTGCACATCCCCCTATCGCTAGCGTTTGTTTGAATACACCACTCAGGTTTGAGTGATGACTCTGTGTGCGCTGGGTTTACCCTCCCTGCCTGCCTCTGCCTCCCCTCCGCAGGTCTGCTGTCTGTTATTAGCCTTGTTAATATTGGGGCTCTGGCCAAGGGTGAGGTGAGGCACTGACACGTGAATGTGTGGCACCTTCGCCTAGCATGATGGCCTTGCAGTAGCTATGAGACACTGAGAAATTGTCTGATTAATGAGAACTTTATTTTGTTGCCCTGTATTTATACATGTGTAATGACAATAAAGTTGAATCTAATCTCATCTAATCTAGTCTAAAATAGGCTTTTACCTTGGCATGCTTACCCATATACCCATTCCCTTCAGCTGGCTTTTGTCATATGCTGAACTGGGCTTCCTGAACTGAACTAGGCTAGTCAGACTGCTCACACTTGCACTGGCTCTGACCAAGCAAGTCAAGGCAAGGACAGTTCCCTTCTCTTTCCTCTGGGAGGACCAACTGACTTGTTTTCCTATATTTGAAAGTTCGGTGCGCTTAAGGGAGTGGATAAGGGGGTGGGAAATTTTGAAGGGCAAAAGCACAAAAGACAAAAAAGCACAAGCTTTCTCTACGCTGTTTGGAAGCTTTTTCTTTTTGTGGGTGCTGAACAGAATTGAGTCAGTGTTTAGGTTAGGTTATATGGAATCTCTTCTGTCTATCAGGGTGACTTTTCTATTTTGGTTATCTCTGTTTACAGATTTTTTTGTCTGCTAAGATTTTCTTATCCAGGGAAAGGCTGACTCTGGGTGACACAAATAGTAAAAAATGATAACAGTTGTGCCCTTATACGTTATGGAACATCAACAGAATGTCCCAGTAATACACTGTCAACATGTTGTGGTTGCCTGGGTAGGAAAAGCACCGAGAGCTTCTTGGAGTGGCGCTGCGTGGTGTGCTCAGTATGGGCATACAGTGTGTGGTGTTATCAGGACCTGAGATGTGAGTGGCTGAGACCTGGCCAAGCCCGCAAGAGTGTTGGGATGGATGGATGTAGTCATCAGAGAGCCTCTTAGACTAGACTAGCTGTGTAGACATTCCTACATAGCTGCCTGTCTATGCTTGCTCCTATCTCTCTCTCTCTCTTTCAGTCTAACTCAATAGTCAGTCTCTCTATCTTTCTCTTTCACTGTCTGTCACTTACACACTCTCTTTTTCTTCATAATTCTCTCTCACTCACACAATCTCTCTCTCTCTTCTTATGAATCTGTAAGCCACGCACACACATTTTATGCACATGGCCCAAACTAAAGATTAAGACCAAAACTTTACAAGAACAGCCACAGTTATCCATGTAAGCATCGAATGAACAGCCAATTTCTAAAACAATGACTGATTTGTTAGGTTTGTTGATTAACATAAGATCAGGGGTCTTTGGTGAGTAGCAACTCTAAAAGAATGCACTGATGATCAGTTGAAAGAAAATGATGATCAGATGATCAGTGAAAGAAAACCAGTTTGTTTTAACACTCCCACTGTCGTGTATTACACTCTAATGTAAAAATGGCCGTTTAGTGCAGCTCTCTTTAGCGCTACTATGCGGCTACTATGCGGCTACTATGCCGCGCAACGTAGACCCCTGTAGGTGTCGCAGCCATTCAATATATGCGTAATGGCCTCTCATTCATCCTACCAGAAATTTGCTCACTGTTACAACTGTTACAAACCATCGCAATTTATACAAATAACTATTTGGACAAGGCTGCCCCTTTGCCTCTATAAAAAGAGCAAAAATTCACTATAATGGCATGCCAGTCAGCCAATTTCAAACCCCTGCCCATGTGTATGTCCTGTATGTATATATGTGTACGCTTTTAATGTATATGTGCATAAAAGCATGGATGTGTCTATGCAAAAGGTACTGAATGCCCTTAATAAAGGGTAGTAGTATGCAGTATCTGAATGAGCCTACACACACACACACACACACATTATCTCACTCACTAGGGTAGTAGAAGAGAGTAGAAGGTTGGGCAATAAACTTGCCCTTGGTTACATATACTACCAAGGCAGGGCAGGAAGCATGGAGGCACCTCACTGGGGCTGTAAGTGGAGTAAAAGTAAACCACTTCAGACTTCAGACACACACACACACACACACACAGAGGGAGGGAGGGAGGGAGGGAGAGAGAGAGAGAGAGATGACTTAATTAAGGCAAGGGTGAACAGATCCTCACATGACTGCATATTCACATTCACCTAGATTTAAAATAAATCCTTATGCTGTCGTCATGCATTCCTGCCAGCAAGATAAGCAATGCGCCACTACTTTAACTGGTATACACACATAACTACCTGTACTGTATGTCATGAACATGCCTGTCTCTTCTTACCCCCTGTGCTCTTATTTAACTCTTTCACACAGTTATTATTAGTAACCCTAGTCTACAAGATTGGGTGCCATTACACAAATTCAAATTCCTTTTACTTTTATTTCTTGTGTAGGTTATGATTCTGAATCTGATTGTCACCACTCTGCTCCACGTTACTCTGGGCAGCCTCATTATACCATGAGCTCATACACTGTCACATGTGGTCAGCTGACTGACACACGCCTTTTAGCCCCCCCCCCCCCCCCCCACACACACACCACTGGCCCTCCTTTCCTTCACAGCACTGCATTTCAGTGTGTGTTGCCAAGTGAGTTTGATCTTGGAAAGTCACATGTGTTTAGACAGGTAACAACAGAGTATATGTGGAGATCACTGAAGGCAGCTCAGGTTTAAAATGGGACAAGAGGGCCATTGGACAAGAATGGACAAAAACAGTCTCTGTATTTTTTCTGCTCTTGTTCTCTCTCTCTAACACACACAATTTAGTCTTTTCGCTCACTCTCTCATGCTCACCCTCTCACTCTCTCTCTCTCTAACTCTCGGGAAAGGGCATGCAAAAGCTGCTTTCTATTCTAGTAATTATTGGACCAGAATAAAGTAACATTAGCTGTCGTTTACTATGTAGTGCATATAGAGTAGTGTCTCTGTTTGTTTATGTGACATGAATTATGACAATGTTGTTGAATCATCTGATGCTTTTCCATATATATAACACGGCAGTATAAAATAATGTGTACACAGTATAAGTACCCCCCCCACACACACACACGCAGTTAAGCTGAAACTTTTGCATCGCAGCGACACCAACACAACGCAGTAGCTCTGCGCACCTTCGCCAAAGCTCTGCGTCGCCTTCCGTGCACCTCCCCAAAATTGTAACTACGCGTCAAAGCAAGGCAGACTTTGACAGTTCTGATTGGTCTGCTTTACATTTTGTTTGTTTACATGAGACAGCTAGCAAGCGAAGCCACTGTAAACACACGTGTCACCCCGTGCTTATCGTTGTGCAAACGATATTTTATAGGTTCATAGTTTTCCTTTCGAATTTTGTTCTATACATCTATAACTTAGAAGTGTAGTTGTGCTACTTCAATTTTCCCGAACTATGACTTAATTTATCCACATGGCTTTAATTATCACTGTACCGCAACTTCTGTAACATGGCAACAACACCACAACGTTCGAGAAACAATCCAAGAATGACCCAACGCCCCTATGCGTTGTGGCGGTGAATTGCCACGTGATTACAGTGACTCTGACGCAGAGGTATAAATAAAAAATATTGGTGACGCAGAAGTATATTCCAAGTAATCTGCACTAGTCATCTCTGTTCGACATCAGACTCGACACTCAAGACACCAAGAGGCTGTTTCCCGCCAAGGTTCCCACAACTGCTTCCAACTCTCCATCCCACCATTTCCTACCCACTCACTGGTTCCCTCCCTCCTGCTGCACTAAACAGCGAGGAGTGTGTGTGTGTGTGTGGCTGAAGTAGACCTGATCGTGTCACAGGCTTCTTTCTGTCACAAGGAGGCTCTTGCAGGGCTTTGATGATGAGAGCAGAAGCAGAGGGCACCCCCTCAATAGCTGCCTGTCTGTTCTGGACGGTCAGCTTCACGCTGATTCTCACACCCTTCCAGTGAATCCTGAGAACCCTGAGAGATGGCCCAGGCTTGCGCTGTCACTTTTATATCACTCATGAATGTGTCAGTGCACAGCCACAATGAGAGCTTGTCCTTGGAAATGTAGTTTATAATTATAACAGGCCTTTTTTAGACTAATATTTAAATGGAATGTAAATGGATAATGGAGGCTATTTCTGCATATTGTACTTGAAGGCTTATTTCATATACAAGGACAAAGAAAGCATTGCATGTGATTTGTGCAGCAGTGTATGTATGGAAAAGTGGAAAATCTGAAAGCATTCCAGCTAGAGGAGAATGAGCCATGACAAACTGCCTCTACCACCACAACACCCACCTCCACCTCTTTAACCACTTTCTCCTTTTCCTCCCATCTGGGAAGAACAGAATTCCACTCTCTGGAGAATGGAATGCCTGTTCAGTAGACCACACAGCAACTGGAAGGGGATTGGGGGTTGCTGCACGTGAGGCATACCTCACAGCCTGAATGACAGACTAGAAGGAAACATGGGAGTGTGTGTATGTGTGTGTGTTTTGTATGGGAGTGAGGGACTGGCCTTGAGAATGAAAATGGACTCTCAGCAGGGAATAGGTGGGGCTTGGTGGCGCCACTCAAACTGCAAGGACCCCCTTTGATTTAACCTTCTTTATATGAAGTCACAGACAGCCAGTGAAGCTATTTTAATCTCTGCTTATTGCTTTCTTTTAGTGAACATGCCGCATTCATATACACATTTCACCAGGGTAGTGCAGTGATCCAGCAAACATGTGCATTCAACTACATATTTCATTTCACCTGGTTAGAATGGTGCATGACTCCTGTCCAAGACAATAAAACTTGGACATGAACCCTAACATTGCAGAGCTACCTCATCAGATGCATGTTTATTGCAAATACCAGGATAATTTTTTGTAAGATGGAAAACAAGCTGTGCATTTGAGTGTTGGGGCTGCAAAACCACAGGAATGGCACTCATGTGGAAGTCAACAGCAGCTCTTCTCTTTAGTCATATAGTAGCTCTTTCCACTTCTCGGCATTCATGGCTGACCTAATGTAACAAAGGAAAGATAGAGTGCAGGGGAAAAAAGTTGTAACCCAGAAATATTGTCCTTGATATGGCATTTTCTTTCTATGTGGTGGAATGAAAGCATGTCTGTGTATTCCCATGGGCTGCACGGGTCATTTCCTGGAAGGTGGCAGGTACCCTGTAAAATACGTCTCTGTTTGGCCATGTGAAGACAAAGGCCCAAAGCAGTCAGAAAGACTGTTGTTCAGAAAAGCAGTTCTTGGAAAAGCCAGGAAAGGGGAAGAGTTCCTAGTGCAGGAATGTGCCATGGAGAAGGGTTTGATGTTATGAGTGTTTATGCTCCTGCCTCCAGAGAACAACAGAAGCCTTTTTTTACGACTGTTGGAGTGCTTCTTCTTTCACAAACCATACAGAAGAGGGATTTTCTGAACTTTCAGAGGCTGGAGCCAAATTCTTTTTTTATTTATTGTTTTGCTAATTCACTTTAGACTTTTACATTACGGGTTTCACTATTGAACAACATAAGGCGACACAAGCTACATATCATTAATGGCATGTTATTTATGTTCATAACATGTTTATAACTTTTAGGTGTGATTTGGTTATTGCACATCTGCAAAAGCCAAATTATACTTAATGACAGCCGTCATTAACATGAATCATAAGTGTATAAGTGAATAAGAAGTGTTTCTCAGAATAAGAATATTTGGAGGAATCAGTCAAATGGTTGCTGATAACCCCCCCCCCACACACACACACACACCCACACACACACACACACACATACACAAACAAACACACCCACACACTATTCATAGCTTGTTCCTTTACTCCTCCAGTTCACTGCCCCCTCCCAAAAGCACAACTCAGCCCCCAATGCTGAGCCTCTAAGCTAGTTGACTGGAGATAGGATGTCTGGAATGGTCACACTGGATAGACTGCACCTGCTTTTGAGTCCCAGATAAAGAAATTGATGGTGGTTGTCATGGAGAGGCTTTGAAATATTGAAACGATGAGTGAGTAGAGACCTCCTCAGGGTCTTAGGCACTGGTGCTTGGTGCATTGTTTAAGATGGTTGTGGGAGCCTGGTTGTTCAAAGAATTCGATATATATTAAATAGAGATATAGAAAGATACTACATATGTCACTGCATGTGTATTTGGTTGTTATATATAAAGAAAAGTTCAACACACCCCTTATTAGTCTACTGTCTGTTATTTTCTTCATCTTTTTAATTCTCTTCCTTTTTTGTAGCATTTTCTCCTGGTTGCTGCTTCCTAACTGATGGCAGAGAATGTCAACTACTAATAACATAGCCCAAGCCAGGAAGCTGGTGGAGCAACTGAGGATTGAGGCGGGGATTGAGCGCATCAAGGTACAGCTCTCATTGTGTGGGACTGAGCACGAGCCCAAAAGCACACACCACCCTGTGAACAACAAATAGGCTTCTCAAATGAATAAGAAATTCAAAGAATAGATGCCAACCCAGCTCAGGCTGTGTTTACACATATCTAGTTATATATTTTACACATTTCTAGTTATATCTGTTTCTGTTTTTTGTTGCCTTAACATGTATCCACAAAATCAAGTGTTTTAAATATCTCCATTTTTAAATATCTTCACAATATAAAATCTCAGTTTGAGGTGTCTTAAACTCTGCTTTGAGTTCTATCAGTGGCATTCCTGATCTGCTCTGGATCTTATGTTGCAACGTACATACATGATCTTTTAAGTTGTGACAATAGGCTGTTGGATTTTAAACTTCAATTAGATAGCCTACTCAAAGCATGATTGATAATTACAAACAACATTAATTGCTTAATTCTTGTAAGCCTACAAAACCATATAGTAAATGGCATCTTCTTAACCTAATGTTAAATCTTTGGGGCTGACTATACTGAAAATGGTATGCTTGGATTATGAAACAGAACTATGAAAAATGGGGAAACATGGAAAATAAAAACAGGCACAAAAAGAGAATCAGAATCGAGTCTAAGAGTCTAAAACCAAGACAACCCAAGAAACTATGATCCCGTTTTAAGGTAAAAGGGCCATGTAGTCTATTTCTCTAAGACTACAGGAATGATCGAAGCACTCCAATTGATTTTTAAAGTGTTTTAAATAGGGGCTAAGCAACATTCTGTTTTTCTCTCTCACGAGCTCCCTCTAAAGACCGCTTTATTGCGTTGTATTGCACTGCATTCTATTGGAGGCGGTCCACGCTGCTGAACATTGCAAGTGCTGTATCTACTGCTATAGGCCACGGTGGCGCATTCTACACCGTTCGTTCGCCGTGGAATGACTCATTTTAGCATCATGAACAGTATGAAACGGATTAATTAAATGAAAAATGTTGCATAGTGGACCTTTAACGTTTAACGTGTTTTAACATTTCTTACTCAAAGTCTTCCTCTGACTCTGAGGAAGACGCACAGTGCCCGACCATTAGATACAGCAGCTTGCATTATCACAATTACTTCATTATCACCATCACTCTTGGCTAGCTATGTTATTGTTACCAAGGCAATTGCTAGTTAAAGGAATTATCCGGAGTGATTGCTATGTGCTATCGATAGGTATAAGAACGACAGATTTTCATGCACGGTAGACCGAGTAACGAAACGGCAGCCAGCGCTAACTGATTAGGGCATGTCCGTTTCGTTTTCATATGCCCAATATGCTTAGCGTCAGCGGCCAGTTCGTGAATTCGGTCTACGTTGTACCTACTGCTGTCATTCTGATGCCTATAGACACCATTCAACAGCCTCAGTCAACAGAGCTACGGGTTGATTCACTCCGGATAATCCCTTTAAGAGCACACTTAGCATGAATGAAGATTCTCATTCATCCAGATCATAGTAGTCATAGGGCTTTTGCGCAACGCTTTTGCGCCTACTTCAGGCGTATTTGCTTCGCAAATTGTGTGTAAAAACATGGCGAGGTATGTACAAACAGGTCGCACTGAGGTGAAAGCGCAAACTGCCTGCTGCGTTAACTGAAAATGGCAAATTGCACTTTTCCGTGTCATGCATATGCATTCTGGGAGGATCAAGAAGAAACTGGGCATTTCCCAGGAGGGGAAGTGTAAAGTGCGCCTAATTATGTATTCCGCAGTATGTACAAAATCTGCCAGTCAAAGCGCCTCTATTTTGCGGTGGAAATTCTCCGCCTTTTAAAAGCAGGTGTAAACTAGGAAGTGGGTTTTGTCGCATATGTCTCCTGGACAAATGGCAGCAATAATTCAAGCAAGACTAAGACATAGGCTAAGGCGACAAACTTAACAATTTTTTTGCCACATGGATCACACTTTTTCAGTTGAGTGAACACAAAATCATTAAGCGTTACAGCCAGTGTTACAGTTATGCGATATTGGAGTTACTAGATGAAATCAAAGGTGACATTGAATCTCCAAATCAACGTTCACATTCCATTCCAGCAGTTGTTAAACTCCGCTACTTTACAGATATTGGCATCAGGATCATTTTAAACAATCATAGCATCATCAGTGGGAATATCGCAGTCTTCACTAATCCTCATTATAACACAAGTACTCGACGCTCTGCTACAGCGCACTAGTCAATACATAAATTTCTCCACAACTAATGCTGAAATAACACACATCAATCAGGATTTCATTAATATCTCCAACTTTCCGAACGTCATAGGAGCTATTGATTGCATAGGAGCTATTGAAGAGGCCAAATCCATTGCGCTTTGTAAATGCTGTAAAGTTACGGCAGGGGGCGGAGATAGGCGCTGATTACCCGATGCATTTCAGGTTTAGTAAATCGGACGTATGCTGCGGTGTCATAGCGTGCGCTTTCTGTGGGTTGGCCATGGCGCTAACAACGTTATGTTCGCAAATCTACGTACACCTGGCCCATAGTGTTTAGTTATAGGCAACTATAGGCAACTATTTTGAGCTTGAAGATGTTTCACTTTCTATCCGAAAAGCTTAATCTGTTCATTGGAGATGGGAATACCAGGTGTTTTATATAACAGAATGGTATAATAATAATAATAATAATAATAAATTTTATTTAAAAGCACCTTTCAAAACACTCAAGGACACTACACAACATTTGAAGCATGGAAAACAAAAACAAACAAGCAAAACAAAAAATGCAAAGAACAACAAAAGCAAAACACATCAACAGAAATAACAATAAAGCAAGTACAAGCAAGGCATAAACATAAAAGAGGGGGATGTCAGAGGGAGAATGCGATCTGGAACAAGTGAGTTTTTTAGTCTGGATTTAAACAGGGGGACAGAGTCAATGTTGCGGATGTCAGGGGGAAGTGAATTCCAGAGTTGGGGAGCAGAGCGGCTGAAAGCTTGTGAGGTTGTGGATGGCCTTGAATGTGAGAAGAAGGATTTTAAAGGTGATTCTAAATTTTACCGGGAGCCAGTGGAGATGCCTGAGTGCAGGGGTAATGTGGTGGGATGAGGGTGTTTTGGTGATAATGCGGGCAGCTGAGTTCTGGACCAGTTGAAGTTTATGGAGGGATTTGAGAGGGAGGCCAAACAGAAGATAGTTGCAGTAGTCCAAGCAGGAGATGACAAGACTATGGACAAGAAAGTTGAGTGGGGGCTGAGGGAGGGGCGGAGGCGATTTGTGTTATGTAGGTGGAAATAGGCGGAACGGGTAATGTTGTTGGTGTGGGAGTGGAAAGACAGTGAGCTATCGAGGATGTATGTAGCAGACAAATGATCTGCTGTTCAGAGTGGGTTGCTCAAGATGGGAGTAGATGATCTCCTTTACTGCTCTCTCATACCATCTGTCTTCCTTGTCCTAGATGTGTAGGCTTACAACCTTGTCTTCAAAGGAGTGTCCTCCAGGTGTAGATGCACTGCTGTCTACTACATACCATTCTGGTTTAAGATCCCTAAAATCTGGATGCTAATCCACAACAATAAAAGTCCTTTTATTTCCATCTCCAGTTTATTTCCATCTCCAGTTGCTGAACATTACTGGATAGAAAGTAAAACATCTTCAAGCTCAAATAGATGTCTGGTTGCCGTAAAACTATATTTTGCAGTAACATTTGTTAGCATGTGTTAGCAAATACTGAACAACTGCACCTATGCATCCATTGTAGATGGGGAGAGGGGCTACCACAACAACCAAAAATGTAATTCGCCAAAATTTGTAACCATTGTATTGTATTGTAACTAGTATTTTATTTACAACTTGATTTCCTGTAAAGGTGCCTCGCCATACATCTATAGGGTATTTAAAATTGTGCCCTGAGGGTCTAAAATATAACTTTGTTTGGGCTGAATAATGGATATCTCCAAATTATGTAATGCCTTTTACTCACTAATTTAAAGCTTGTCAACAAAACACAAACAGCAGTCAAAATTTAGAGGTGCTGCTTCTAACATAATTTTCTTTTCGCATGGATGCCTGAGTCATGCCCAGTGTAACAGTACAAGTACTAGTTAAACTACATTTTGGAGTAGCGTGGCTGTAGTGATATTCTAAATCTGATAGCTTTTCAGTAGTTTAGCTATTTTTTTGGCCATTTAGTGTGGTAGCTTCCCTTGAAGCTACGTTTTTAAAGCATGAGCTCACAGAAGCAAATCTTCTATGTACTCTAGGCGAGGGCTGGGTGATTTGGCCCAAAATCTAAATTTCGATTCGCTGAATTACGATTAATGAATGGTTATTTTATTTATTTTAGAGTTCACTGACATGTTTTTGCAGTAAATATGCTTACATTACAAGTGAGAGATTTTTAAATGAAGGGTACATTACATGATTTTAAAATAATTGAAGGAAACACACCATCTACAATCTATTGTTATTTATTGAGCATCAATGTCTTCTTGTACAAGCTGCTCTTGTTGCTCAGTTGTCTCAGTGTTAAAGCTCTCCATGCTTGACATGTTGGTGGAATAATGCAAGTGTCAGGTATGCGGCCTCTTTGAGGCATGATGAGACCCAGGCGCAGGCAAATTCTCTAAGACACTGACTGTATTAACAAAAACACAGACAAAATAAAAGAATAAACTTACAAAGCTGGCGAGACTGCTAACACACTGACTAAAACCAGAGAATTTTCAATATGGGGAGAATGACCACTCTCAGGTGCTACTACAACGAGAGGGCACTCCCGAGCAAGTGAATTAGCTCAAATGCTAGCATGTTACGCGGAAAGCGGCCCATCCTATGAAAAGCAGAAAGGACATGTGTGAGTTTTTATTTCATTTCCAGGGGAAATCTATACTCAGGTAGCTACTACCACAACGTACATTAAGC
>JAGFZM010000117.1:202940-236807 GCA_017657215.1 Limnothrissa miodon | reverse complement strand
TGTCATTTTTAGGTAACATAGCTTGCTTTAGTGTAGAAACTTGATAGATTTTGTGTAGTGAAGCTTCATCTGATGTTGAGTAACTGTAGCTTAGTTAACTACATTTTCTGAATAGCTTGCCCAACACTGGTCATGCCTATGCTAAAATACAGCCTACAGGCCATTGTTCCATACTATTCCCTTTTCATTTCGAAAATGTGTGATTACTATCTCTTAATAGAATATTGTAAGGTAATGTAAGTCTTGTTTTTTATTTGTATGATGCCAGCTCTATATTTCAATGTGATTTGTCCCAGGTGTCGAAAGCTGCTGCTGACCTCATGAGCTACTGTGAGCAGCACGCCCGCAATGACCCCCTACTTGTGGGGGTCCCCACCTCAGAGAATCCCTTCAAAGACAAGAAACCTTGTATCATCCTATAGCTGCATCCCGTCACATCACTCCTGCCCCTCTCCCACACAACGGATGCCCAGCAGACACAGTCAGTGGGCACAATTCAAACACTACTTTTTACTCTGAAAAAGTTAACATTCTGGAAAACAAACAAAAAAAGAACTAAAAATGCTACACTCTCTTGATAAAGGCGAAGGGGCAATATCCGTCTCAGCATCATGTAGCCCGGTAGTTGAGTGCTTCTCTGTGGATGAATGTACGTATATGTACAGAACACCTTTGACTGCTGTCAACAGTGCATTCATTCACACAGATATACTTAACAGAGGGATGGCAGATTTGAGAATCACACAATTTTTTAAAATCCTAAACATTGAAAAAGATCTAAAGCATGTTTTTCAGTCCAGAGTTGACCATAATACCATGGGTTGATGGACACGTCTGGTAGTGAGGGTTGATCATCTTGACTTGGCATAGAGTAGGTATGGCTGAGGAACGTGCTCATGTCGTAAGATGACTGTCTAGCCGGCTAGTCCAGTCACACTGTGGTTATGGTTATTCAGTGTTAATGATTAGCTGTATTTGTTTCTGAAAGTGTCTCCCTGTAGATTTGTACGGCCAAATATAAAAAAGAAATATTGCAGACATGCTTAAC
Source organism: Limnothrissa miodon (assembly GCA_017657215.1). Taxonomy (NCBI): domain Eukaryota; kingdom Metazoa; phylum Chordata; class Actinopteri; order Clupeiformes; family Clupeidae; genus Limnothrissa; species Limnothrissa miodon. The sequence goes on along the minus strand of JAGFZM010000117.1, from coordinate 235,759 downwards.
TTTATTGCGACAGCACATTTTATGATTTACAAAGGGATTGAAGACTTTTGGTGGATATGCCAATATTTTTACAGCGCTGAATTAAGTCATTTTATTTCTCTATACTCTTTAAATTGGATCCACTGAACTCTAAACTTGACATTTGTTTTCAATATATTTTGTTACTAACCTTGGAAAAATATACTTACTTGTATCATGACAACACTAAAATGAAATGATACCCTTATTTCAATGTCATAATTTTCAATGATAACAAGTGGTTGTAAAGTAGTGTAGCCTGCCCACTATTTACTTGAATCAGCTTATCTAGATGTGGTAACAGAAGGCAAGAAAAGCTGTAATACTTAATTGAAGAAAAACATTGTTGTTGAATAACTCTCAGTGTACTCTGAGGAAGAAATGGAGTTGTATGTACCACACACCAACACTAGAATGAGTCCCAGAGAAAAAAAAGACTTGTCCAGGCAGAGGTTGCGGTTCGTCTCTGAAACCAAACTTGATTGTAAAATCTATGAAGAAAAAAAAGAAAGAAAACAATGTACAAACTTTCTTTCAAAGTGTTACCTTTGAGACTAGCTGTTTGGATTTGTTTGGTGAAATCTCTTCTTTATATGGACTACATGGATTCTAAGTCATTGAGTATGATGCTGTACAGTGTTTGATAACTGAAGCGCATTCATTTTCTGTGGATGTTTTATCTTTTGTAATTTTTGTGTAATATTTTCTGTTCTACTCATCGACCATGTTAAACAAATCTGTTTGTTATTGGGAAGGGAAAGCATCTGGATGAGCTCTGTGTCAATGGGCAGATTAGATCCATAGGTGTACTATACCTCCATACGCAGCAGCAGAAAAGCCCCCACCCCCCTCCAAAGACTGTAGCAAAAGGAAGGAGCATGCTGGCAAGAGTCCTGTATGCTGGTCATAAATATCTCCTCCACTCCGAGGCTAGGGTGTGTTGTGTCATGCTCCCGTAGTGTTTGATGGCAAAGGCAGCGTGTCATGTTACATAACAAGACACTGGCTGGGTTTACCACATGAGTAGCACATGCTGCCTCTGTAGGGAATAGCATAGTTAAGGCAAAGAGCATCTCTGTGTGTGTGTGTGTGAGAGCGAGAGAGAGAGAGAGAGAAGAGAGCAGCAGAGAGGGTCAGTGGGAGCACTCTCTACCTGTGGTCAGCCAGACCAACACAACAGAATTGGCTAAAAATGGAGTCATAAGAGTTCTCAACTCAAGCCAGTCACCACAACCACCACAAATCCTGGCTAATGGCCAACACTCATTAACACTGTTGTCACTCGCTGGCCTTTCTGCCAGAAATGGCAGCATGACTGCTTTAAGTAGTGACCTGTGGTCAGTGCACTGACAACAGCAGTACCCCAAATCCCATAGAGAAAATGAGTGTGATTTTGTGCCCGCCCTACTCCAGGAGTCATGAGTCAGAAACCAGCCGAAGTCACTAGACACCAGTGCTGATGACTCATTCAGTATGCCTTGCTCACACACAGCCTCATGCACAACCTGCTCATTGAGAGAGCATTGAATGGAGAAGTGAATAGTGAATAAAAGACTTGTCTGGTTGACTCCTGCATATGGTGCTTGCAGGTTGTCCTTGAGTGCAGACATGCAAAGTCCTACCTGAGGGAAAGACAGTAGTTCACGCCTATCAGTTGGAACTTCATTGTGAAGAATTGGAGCTGGTGCGTACAGCACTTCTTCTAAAGCTTTTCCCCAACTGAATAGATAACACATTTAGAGCAAAGAAATAGGACCGTGGAACGAGTTGATTGATCCTATCCAAGAGAAGAGGTTGGAGATTGGACTATGGCTTGAGTAGAAGCCTTCCTGTGCCTTGTAGAGTTCAAGAGGAAGAGAGGAGAATATGGTGCTGTTGACTGGGCTGAAGGGACACGGCTGCAAGCAGATATCACCCCAATGACCGATACATATTCTTTACAATACATGATCTGTGCGAAATGTTCAAATGGAATGACCTCTAGTCAATATAAAATAAGTATGGATGTGATGTGGAACAGCACAGTCATACTATACTTTGCCTAATCCTATTTAGCTAGGTTGGCTCTGCAGCAACCAAGTAAACTGTTGACTCTGTACCATTGAGTTATGGTATTACACTGGAGTAAACACTGTGAAAGTACATATAAGGAGAATTTCCCAGCACAGTTTCACATCTCTTCACCAGCAGAGAGAGAGAGAGAGAGAGAGTGAGGAGTCCACTGTGCCAAGTGTCTTTTATTTTTAATGTCTTTAAGTGCCAGATTCAGCATTGCATAGACTCCTTCTTGGGGACTAGCCCATAAACAGCAAAGATGTCGCCACATCATCATCGATTTTGCCATTGGGCTTGGTTAGGTTGTGAAGTTTCCTACATTGCACTTCAACGTAAAAAAAAAAGGAGAGAGTCACCATCATCTTGAACCACAGAAAGCGAGAACACACAGTTAAAACAAGGTGCTGAGGTAGCCGTGACACTGAAACCTTCTTGTTGGCCCTTTTGAACCATGGAGTGCATTGGTGAGAGCTCAGAGCAGGCTTCATGTGGGTGGTAATATCCGTAGCCAAGTTGTTAACCAGTAGAATCCAGTCCCAGCCTGAGTCATGATTTTGTGTTATTTCCTGTGTATGCATACGTATCTTTCTTGCCTTGATTATGAAGAAATATATCTATTTTTTGTAATTGTTCTTCTCTGATGTGCCATAACTCATGTTTTCTTGCACACTGTTAATATTTTGTGGATATTGCTGTTTAAGATGATATCAAAAAGTAGATTAAAGAAATAAAGTTCACATGTTACTGCATTTGTGCCACATACTCTTTTGTGTTTAATAAAACATAACCAGGTTTGTGAAGGTTTTAAATAGGTGGAGTTAATGTCACCCAGTTCTTTATTGGGCAATTGCACTGAAATGACTTGTCAGAGAAATGAGGTACCAAAGGTACCTTAATCTGAAGGGTTCTATATAAGGGGGACACTAACCTGCTAAAAACATAACATTACATGAATAATGAACATTTTTTGTCATTAGGTGCCCCTCAGTTTTTGAAGTACACACTCTGGAATTCAGATATGCAAACCGTTATGACAGCATAAACATGAATGATATGTGTTTAATATGTGTAATATGTGATATGAATACTTATGATACATGTCAGGTTTTGAGAAGTCACCCTATTTTCGGTGGAATTCCCCCAGAATTGGTAAACTGAGAGCTTGGGTGATGCCTGGTGAGTCTAGACGAAATCTAGACAGTCCTGATCAGGGCAACCATCTACTTTGGCCTGTGCCATCTACAGTCATGACCAGTATGAGAGTAACCCACTACATGCGCCCTGTTCCCCCTGGGCCTGGCTGTATTTTATATGTAGAAGACAAACTTTCTAGAACAGTTGCCAGTGGCCAACAACCCCCTCTTCCTCTGCCCAAAGTATTCAAAAATTGCATTTTGCTGAATCATTCAACGTTATCATCATTGTTATTATTTTCGACATATCTGCTACATCAATAGATGAATAAAAGGGTTGGAACACTAAAAGTATAGTGTGTGTGCGTGTGTGTGTGTGTTTGTGTGTGTGTGTTTGTGAATGAAATAATAATAGTAATAATAGATGTGTTTCCTTTTTTCTTCTTTCTGCACAAAAGAGTCCATGCTGTAGGCCAGATGTGTGCTCTAGGGTTGTGTGTCCTGCTACGGAGTAATAAAATAGGAGTGATGACCTTTTCACCAGCAGATGGTAAACAATCCTTCCCATGTGAGCGTGTTCTACCTTTCTTTCATAGTATTCTGCTCAGACATGTGAGTGCATTGGGAGGGGCGCAAGTTGCAATGCAACTGCAATCACACACACACATACAAGTGATTCTATTTGTCTAAAATCTTTCATCAACCACATAAAAGTGCACACTCATATGCCTTTGCATGGAGCACATGCATGCATTTCCAGCCACAACATGCATAAACACAGCACACACACAAACAAACACACACACACACACACGTACTGCAACCACATTGTTACTGGGCTGGGCCACATACCTAAGCACTAAAGCCTCTCCTTAGAGATGGTATGGAGCCCTCTGTCTTGCTGGCAGCACACAAAACTGAAGATTTTATGTAAGAAGCCCATCCATGTTTGGAGGGGGTGGCCAGTGGGGTGGAGGCTTTTGCTCTCTCTCCTTCCCTGCACCCCCCCCCCACCTCTCTCTCTCTCTCTCTCCCGTGCTGCTGTGGCGTGGACCTGCCCTGAGGGTAACCCAATGCCTCGGCCTGGAACACAACACAGACAACACTGAATGTCCCAGCCCAGGCTCTGTTTACAACTCTGCAGAGAGGAGCGGTGTAGAGAGAGAGGGAGGGAGGTGCTGGATTAGGGGAGTGGAGTGTTTTCCTAGTGTGCGCAGCCTGAGACTGGTCTGCTCCGCCAGTCAGAGCTCTGGATTGTTTTGCACATTCATGTGTACTACCATGTTGAGAAACATAGTAGTTTATGACACGTGTGTGCACATCATTTCAAGAGCACACTCTAGTTTCTGTTGTTACAGTTCATATAACAGTGCATACTTGCATACACAGTTTCAGCCTTGTAAACAGGTTGTAAACATGTTTAAGAATGGCTCATTAGAATAGCTTATTTATAGTTCTGTACCACTGTTTTAACAAACAATTGATAAAGTGCTGGTACCTCATATCTCTGGGTGTCCTGCAGTTGACCATTTATGTCACGTCTGCACCTTTTAATCTCCAGGGATCTGCAGAACATTGTGTTATAATGGCGCACATGGCCACAGTTGTACAGCTCCCAGCACTCTAGCCAGCTGAGACGGCATGTGGACACCAGCCACAGACACAGAGGCCCGCAGCTGTGACCGCATGTGTCAGTCAACCATCAGTAACACTATAGAAGCTCCCCCACAGTACACAAGCCCTGCAGAAGGCTTTCTCACAAGTCCCCCCTGCTTTTGGGTATACTGGTTATGCACTGGTTCACTATTGCATAATGTCCATCTGTGGGTTGCATACAGCACCTCTGCTTCCTTCTTCTTTGACCTGCAAACAAACCAACATACATTTATTTGTATTTATTTATTCATTATGTATTTATTTATTATGTGGAGCTCCAAAGAACACTTGCTTGCCTGATAAGGCACATAAAGCTACATCCAGAATGCATGAACTAGCAACCCTTGTTGTGTCTATGTCTACAGATCAGAATAGTTGTGCCTCCTATGTCCGTATTAATCTTTTTTCCTTTCGCTAGTGACTGGTCTGGTTCCATAAAGTGGTTCCTTAAGACCGATCAGGTTCCATAATGTAGTTCCTTAAGATTGGTCTGGTTTAATAAAGTAGTTTCTAAAGACTTGTGGTTCAATAAAGGAAAAATACAGTAAATAATAAATAAAATGTTGTTTTCATTTCTGCTCTGCACAGTTGCCAGTCTAAACACTCTGATCTGGTTGCCAGGGAGATTTCTCTCTGTATGCTCCATGACAACAGAGGATGAAATCTTTTTTTGCACGGAGAGCCATTTAACACAGAGAGGACTAGGGGATCTGCCAGCCTGCCTAATTACCACAATGAGCTGATTTGGACTACATTGAACTGCATTTGTTTTCAGATGTGCTGATGTTTTAGAGTTAGTATGCCACTTAATGGTATTTGTAAAGTACCCTTAATTTAAACTGAGGCTAGAACTCATGGTGGATTTGCATTTGGTGTCTGTTTCTGTACATTTTAAATCTGGTCTTCAGTGGAATCAACAATGAGGACTCAGCTTTTCACTCTTCCCTGCTCATATCCATGTAATGTACCAGTTGTGACTGGTGGGTTTGAGCTAATCTAATCAGGCACCGTTTAGCTGTTTTGATTGGCATGTCTCACACAGAGGCCTGGAGGCCCTGAGACACTGACCCCCCCGTGCAGACAGGCAGTTGAGGCTCCAAAGACACACAGGGCCACCTCCAGCTGCTCCCACCAGGAATGTCTAAATCTATGAAAGGAAAATTAGCAAGTGCCCCGCAACCCTGAAACACACACACACACACACACACACACACACACACAGGTAGACTTTACCCTACCTTCAGCTGAAAGTGCTTCTTTTCCTCCCCTCTCGTTTCTTTTTCCTATTTGCCTTACACTTTTCCTCTCTTCCTGTCTTTCTCTTCCCCATCACCCCAGTCCCAAGTCTCCAGTGCATCTCTGCATGTTTTACAGTGTCAGCATCCGTGCTGATTCAGCTCCGCCACCCCTCCAGCACTTCTCCTGTTGAGCTGCTAATGATAGGTGTCTGATCCGCAGACAGCAGCTTGGCTGGAGAGTAAATCAAGCAGAGCAGCAGAACGTATCTAGTTGTGACTTGGCAGCTTGTCAGATCAAAGGTTGTGTTATATGTGTAAGTACCATGAACTGCGCCCTGTTGCAGGAGCGTTGGTCAGAAAAGCAAACAAAAGCTGAAGCATCTGTTTATGCTTGGCTCATATGTCTTTTCAAAAATGCACACATTTATCAGTTTGAAGTGTTGTGCATTGTTTCTGTCCTCTGCTTGGAAAACAAGATGCATGTATTTCCTGTCTTTAGTCTTGCCTCTTGATCATTAGTGTTCTAGGTGCGACCTGGACGCCTCCCACATCCACCTTTGAAGAGGAATGTGTGGAATGTCAGCATGCTCTGATTCACAGGGGTGAACATGGCCTGGCCTACCTGCTGTATCTTCCTTCTGATAGAGCATCTCATGTGAGCGACTACACTTCACACACATTTATCAAGTCTGAACTCATCTGAGCACTATTGCTATTACCCAAAACAACGAGAGTTACCACTGAAAGTATCATGCATTAGCAGTTTACACTCACACTGCTATATACATCACAAAAGCAGAATGTAATGGGCCCCTCCTTTACACTTTAAAACCCCTTCATTCATGCAATAGAGCCTAGTCATACATACACACACACACACACACGCACACAAAACTGGCTGGAGGATCAGGCAGTCCCTGTGTTTACAAAGGCTTGTCAGAGGGCGGACAATATGCCCATGCTTTCTCAATGTTTACGCCGGTCACACTACATTTATAACAATAGAAAATAGCAAAAGGATCTTGAACCAACACTTTGTTATGTAATGTGACTTATTCATAGTACTGATCCTGTGCAGCTTCACTCCGAAGAGAAACTCCAAATTCTCTTCCATATCCAGCGCCTGCACTATGCTCATCTAGCACAGTACACTAACCACAGATAGCAAGCCATGCAATCTAAAGAGGGTTACCTGGCAACCTTAAAATACTTTTGAATAATGAATTGCTTAGGAAAAGACAGATCTTCCTTGTAGTCAAGTCAATGTAGTATCTACATTGCTCAGTCAATAAAACCAGGAGAAACAAACAGCAATAGCTCTGTCTAGTTCCTAAACTTTGATCCTATTTTACGCAGAGCCCTAAAAATGCCTGGAATACAGTATATCACATATGGACACACACACACACACACACATACAAACATTTTTAGGCTGGGCGGCTGAATTTGCAGGCTTGGTGCTGGACGGGATTCTGTGCTGACCGAGACGGTGGGCCAGACACGGGTTTCTCTCCTCTGGGTGTTCGCTAAGCTCCAGAGATATGCGTGAGGATGGGCAGCAATGGGGGGAGGCACGGAGCAGCACTTGCAGACAGTCACATTTAAGAGTGAGTCAGTCAAATAGCCTTTTACTCCAGACAGCAGACATTTTCATCACACTTGGGCTTAACCCCCCACCACAAACAGACCCTTGAGAAAACATTACCTCTGAACTTCATCTAACTGCTGGGTTTTGAAAATGCATTCTCCCATTTCGTACCTGTTGATAAGTAGGCAATGGAGAGGGCTGCCACAAGGTGGGGGTGGAGAATGCTATTATCTACCTGCTCTACCTGAGGACACACTCCCACCTGGACAGAGCAGGTAGCACTGTGAGAATCATGTTTTTTTATTTCTCCAGTGCTTTTAACACAATTCAGCCTGGGCTGCTGTGTGGAAAGCTGCAGAGGATGCAGGTGGACCGCCACCACATAAACAGAGTATTGGCAACTAGTGGACAGCTTTGTGGAGTGTTGTGGAGTTTCCTGCTCTTAAATGTTGCCAAGACCAAGGAGATGGTGCTTGACTTTAGAGGACCAGGGCTAAGCTAGACACAATTTCAATCCTGGGGGAGGAGGTGGAAGTAGTGGAGAGCTATAAGTATCTGGGGGTTCACATAGACAATAAACTAGACTGGAAGCGCAACACAGAGGCTGTCCTAAAAAAATGCCAGAGCAGGCTCTAGTTCTTAAGGAGGCTCAAGTCTTTTATTGTATGTACTAAGATGTTGAAAATGTTTGATCAATGGGTGGTAGCTAGTGCAGTTTTCTGCTGGGGAAGCAGCCTCAGGCCAGTGACTCTAACAGATGAAACAAGTTGATTAGAAGGGCGGGGGGGCTCTGTGCCGGGGTCTACTTTGGAACCTCTGGAAGGAGTGGTGGAGAGGAGAATGTTACAGAAACTGTTACAAATTATGGACATCACATCCCCTCCACACAACACTTGTAAAACAACAAAGTGTCTTCAGTGGGAGACTTCGCCAACTCAATTGTCGTAAGGACAGATATAAAAGGACTTTCCTACCTACCGCAATAGGTATATATATATATATAACGAATCCCCCATGAGCAGAGAGAGAAGATTCATTGCTTAAGGAAATTTTGTGTGTTTTTACTCTTGTTGCAAATGCACTTTTAACCAACTTACCTTTTTTCAGACTTGCCTGAAACAGTTGCCTTGGACAACTACCCTTGGCTATGGCTCATGGGTGGAATATGTCTGTCTGTGTTTGTTGCTCTGTCTGTCTGTTTGGTCTCATATTTGAATGTGTGGTTTTTTAAGGTTTTTTTAAGGCTTCTGTGACAACAGAATTTCCCTTTGGGATGATTAAAGTATATCTATCTATCCATCTATCTATCTATCTATGACACACACACACACACACACACACACACACACACACACACACAAAACCAGCACACAGTCAATTTCACCACACTTAATCATGATCTGAAGAACACACTGGGCAGGAAATGTGTTAGTCTCTTGGAACAAAATGCCCTGGTTGTTCTTCTGTGGTGAGAACACTGTGTTTAAAATAATAAATGCTCAGCTGTGTGGAGTGCATTGCTGCTGTGGATTTTACTGTTGCCGTTGAACACTGCCACAGCTTGCAATAAGTAGCTTAAAGGAGAAATTGAGTTTGAAACAATCCGTAGCCCTGCTGTTTCACCAAGTGTTGCCAGTAAGAAAAAGAATAAGAAAACTTGATACAACATTAACCAAATAAGGAACCTAGCAACTGACAGTAAGTGAATGGGGCTCAGTTACTTCCTTTCAGTTTCATTTTGCTATGCCCTATTACCTTAACACTAGTTTTTGTTTTTATATTCAGTTTATGTTGCATTTAGATTGTTAGTTTTTCTACAAACAGCATTCAGTGACCTCGAACAACTAGACTTGAATCATACCAGATTTCTTCTTTATTTAAATGGAATACAACATGGTCTGAGGAATGAGCTGACAGCCAGCACTGACTGAACAGGACACACAAACAAAATTGAAATGTAATTTTCCTATGTCCCATTCAGTTGAGCTTAAGGGAGGGCCAGTTTACTATTCAGTGTACATTGTATCAAAAGTTCTTGCTATCTTTCCTAAAGGCAACTGGTAACCTCAAACAGCGGGGCTATAAATCACATCTTTTAATGATTTTTCTGATAATTTTATTCTGCTACTTTTTTTCTTTTTCATTTGGATTTTCAAAGGCTCCCAGGAAAGGCATACCTGGGAAATGAAAGCATATGGCCAGAGCAGGTGAGATGTTGCTAATGAGATCAGATGCTAATGGATACATGTCTGCGTACTGTATATTCAGCTTAATGACCTTTCAGCCCCTACTTTGTTGAGTAGGAAGCAAAGAGCAAAAGCTGTAGTGCAGGAAGAGAAGCGAGACAAGGCTTCTTGTCTCATCCCATCTGACCTCTGACCTCTCACCACACTGTCCAAAGGACTTGCATACTCGGATATTTGGAGTGTGCCAGTGAATGAAGCTGCCTGTGACCTCTCACCCTGGGACTGACATTGCACAAAGGCAGAGGAAGTGCGCTGCCTGGCCTGGTAATCTCTTGAGCCAAGGCGTGGACTTGCCCCCTGGAACAGTGCAGGAGCCCAGTGGAGTTTATCTTCAGCAGTTTCAACAACACCACTGTGACTTCCCCTTGTTTATGGAGTAATATCTACATGCTTTCTCCCTGTCTCTCTCATTCTTACACCCCCCGCCCCCCACGTCCCCAGACCCCTCCCCCGTCCCCCAGTCCCCGTCCCCATACCCCCACAGAAGCTGATAATGTGGCCTTGAACATTTGACCTCAGCCATGGAAAGTATGTGTTCACTGCCCCTCCCCACACAAATAAATGCACAGTTCACAGTTTGGTCTCTCCTATTCAGTCCGTGTTTTAAAACAAAAAAAAAAGAAATGCAGACAAGCACTTCAAATGCCCCCGCCCCCCCCCCCCCACCCCTCCCCCCACACGAACCCAACCCCCCATAATCCACCCCCCCCCGACCCCCCCCCCCCCCCCCCCCCCCCCGCAGTTTCAACAACTGGACTGTGACCTCCCCTTGTTTATGGAGTAATATCTACATGCTTACTCCCTGTATCTCTCCCTGTTTCTCTCAATCTCTTTTCCTTGAAACCCCCTCCCCTATTTTATCTTTTGCTTTTCGCTGTGTCTTCTTCACAGTTCATTAGCATCATTTCTTCCTATTATGTTCAACGTTTTCATAGAAGTTGATAGTACATTTAGGTTTAAGACATTATCATAATTTCTGTACGGAGAGCTTCATTTCCTGCACAGGACAGCAATGAGCTAATATTATCATCAAAGACTCTATGCTCCTGAGAGACAGAAAGCCTCTGGCAGTGCTGGTTACAGCTCAAGGAATAATGGCTAACAAATGTAATAGTTGTGGTTCAGGAAACCAATATGGTCAGGTGAAGTGAGTTATGATCATTTTGGTGAAATGATTTATCATTCAGGGAGGTCACTTCTCTCCCTTCATGCCCACTGCTTTATTATCTCTAACTTTATTGGTCTACCTTAACTCTGTAATCTTAACAGGAAGCATTCTGCAACCGGAAACCTGAGCAGAGATGATGTATTTGCCAAGCCTTGTATTTACACAGAACAACTTTACAGCACATAGTCAAACATTGTCCCATTACGTCCAAATGAAGCAAAACTGTGTCAGGACAAACAGGTATGTGAAGGGAAATGTCATGTCATACAGTACAAGTAACTCCACACCCTTATGGGAGCAACTTATCAAAGACAACATGGAACATGGAACAGGCTCCATAAATAACATCTATAATACAGTGATTTTCAGACAGCTGGTTTTTCTCACTGATGTGGAAGACTTAGGGAATTCCTATCTGACTGAATGAGCAAATGTGTGACTGATGATTGCAATGGAAGATGAATTCAGATGGAAGAAACCTAGAGGTTCAGCAGCTATTTAGGGCATTTGGTGTTCTTTTGTTTTCTATACTTGCTCTGTTTGATCACTTGATGAAGTCTTAGTCATGCAGAATTTAGCATGTCTGGAAATCAGGAAATAACTGAGTACACAGTACTGTGCACAGTAAAAATGGACACCCTAGGGCTTCACACACTGAAAATAATATTGGTAGACCAAATGTTAAAAATATGATACTTCCCACACAGAAGTCTCCATTTTTTTTAGACCTGCTGAAATACTACATGAAACTGCATACACAAAAGGCAGGGGTGTCAAATATAACCCCACAGTTCCTAAAAATAGGCAGCCAGTCAGACTATTCATAGTAGCCATGGCAGTTCCCTCAAATGAGTCTGCGTGGTTGCAAAGGGTTGAGCTGGTGCTACCATGGCAATAAAAGCCTTCTGTTCCTGTTTTTCTTCTATTTTTTCCCTGGGTTTTGACGTCAGCCTGCTCCCAAAGCGCACAGCTCCTCTCCGCTGCCGCCCATGGAGACACACCAGGCTTTCGTCATGTCTGTACACAGGCCCAACACACAGGTTGTGTTTAGTTGAGAGACCTAAGGGCAGACTGGCCACCTTTGCATATGTCAAGTGCTTTTTTCTCGCTGACTGTAAACAATGCACGTTAGAATTTGGTGTTCTGTTTCCTTACAATAATTCCTTACCTCCCTGACATCTTGAAAGGCATCATTGTGTCAATGTTTTTTTTCCCTTTCAACTTCAAAGTTCAAAAGACTCATTGCAGTGGCCTTGAGATTAGGTAGTAAACAAATGTTGTAAAGATGACATGCTGACAGACACGTATGTCCAGAAGAGACCAAGAGTACTCAAGTATGAATACATTTTGAATGTGACTTGTTCCTCCCTAATAGAAACATGCCATGAACAATCTACATAAAACACACCAACATCTGTTGCAGCCAGAACTGCAACAAGACTTCTTTTGTAGCTAGAATTCCAACTGTGAAAGGCCTACAGGATGTGTTAGCAGCTCACGTTCAGGTTGTGGCATCCAGCGACAGGAACAAAGTGTGGTTGGCCCCCTTTATCCCCTCTCCGGTCTGTCCGCCAGCACATTGTTGATCATCTCCTGGCACATCTCTCACATCAGCATGGCCCCGTGGCTCAGAAGAGGAGCTCATGAGGTGAAGCAGAGATCACAAGCACACAAGGCTGATAAATAAAAACATATTTATAAATAAAAAATATATGAAATGAAGCAAAAAAGAAAGAAAGATAGAAGACATAGTAAGAGAAGGCTATTTTGTATTGACTGAGTAATGATCTCTATTAAGAGCTCTATTAAGCCTTTGGAGCTCTAGAGCCATGATCTTCTGCTGCTGTATTAAATGATGCTGCACGATGTGCAAGCTGGGGCAAGTAACCAAACTAGTGGATGCTGGCAAAAAGTACTTTCCAAATTGCCACCAGAGATTAGGCAGCCTAATGCACACTGAAAAAAGGAATGTTTGTTAGTGCTGTAGACTGATGTCTTGTCAACATTATGCAAGACCAGTTGTATTGTGCTGAGTTTATTATTGTGCCACGTTGTGCTCATTGTCAAACCACCGGCGAATTGTGTGAAATGATCTTGAGTCTGAAATATCTGAAAATGCCTTTGTGAGACTTGTGAGACTATTGATTGCCTTAAACACATACATTCTCACAATGAATACATGCTTTACACTATCTCATGATGGTTTCCAGAAGGAATATTTGGGCACCCCGTCACATTAGATCTAAAGTCCTACTGAGGGCAGGAATTTCCACATTGAGCAATTTAAGATGATTTAAGCCACCTTCTGTTCTTTTTTATAAAAAACTCCAGGGCTGTGCAGTATTATGTAAATATATAAACACAGCATTTAGAAGTGCAGACAGCAGGTTGACAGCTTCCCAGTAATGTTGGTAAACCTTCCTCTTGACATGCAAGGAAAACTCACTGGGTATTAGATTGTGCAGAGCAACATAGGTGTACATAAGAAAATAGTTATGGCAGTAGTTATAATAGTAGGCTATATGACCCTAGTTATGATTCCAACTTAGAGTGTCCAAATTCTACCCTAAACATCCTGAAAACAAACATTCTATCTCACCTTTAGTCTCACAATCAAAACATGCTGAGGTTTCTTTTAAAAGGTTTATTTTTAAGATTGAAAACATGATATAATAAATAGGCTAACCAATATATTATTTGTTGTGAAGAGAAAGAAACGTAAAGAAATAATATAAATAATGTTACTTAGAAAAATATTATAGCATTTAATATTCTAATGCCGACTCAACAGCACAGTAAAGTTTTTCACATTTCTGACCCCGTCCCTCCATTTTGACCCTTCACAGAAAAAGTTACGTCGCCTGCCATACAATTCCTCAGTCTGAATAAAGTGCACTGCTGCACGGTCACTGTCGTTCCAGTAATTCCAAATGTCCTGCCGTGCACACTTCAGTAAGCATTGCGCAGTTAACCTCCATCTGCCTCTGGGTGAATCGTGGATGCGAGCTCCAAGGCAATCACTGAGCAGCTCTTGGAACTTGAATGTCCCGTCACCTCTGATCTGATCAGCTGTGCATCTTCGGAGTATACGAAGAGCATCCGCGCTCGGAGAACCTTCCAACAGGATTGAGAGAAATCCTGTAACTGGTGAATGTATCCTCATTATAAATGAACGACAACTTCATTTGTAAGCTCAAACTCCTTGAGGATATGTTATCTTTCAGCGCTCGCGCAGGGCCAGTGACGGCACCCATTGGTTATTGCAGCGGCTCTCCTTGCAGTAACTCCCAACCTCGTTCAGTTTCAGGTGATCAACGTGTGGGTTCTGAAAGAGCAAGGAAAGTTGTTTTTCAGTCAACTACACGTCTGCAGCTGCAAACTAAAGAGAGAAATTACACGTTTGCAACTATACCTATGCAAACTAAAAAGAGAAACGAGACGATGTTGGAATACTTACGGTGACAAGTATACAGTGAAGATCCTTTGGCTCATTGGCATTGCTGTCGGTAAGGGATTCACCCAAGACCTGTGCTAGGCGCTTCATGCCAGAGACGCGGAGAATGTTAATGTCGAAATCACAACAGAACGCTTGAATGAGCGTAAAGTGGATCTGCAGCGCAACATCATTTTCGTATTCTTCGTCTGTGGCAAGTATGCACAATACTACGTTGTCTGGATCTCTGTAAATAATATACATACGATTACTAAGGATATTCGATTGCAACTCTAACATAGTAAATAAGAGGCAATGTCTCACAAAAGAAACCAATACTCACACATTCATTGACTTTGCAGATTCATAAACACCGACAGTGAGACAGTTTTGACGTTGAGCTGCCACCAGCAATTCCTCAAGCGCTTGGCTCACATTCTCCATCCTTTAACATAACAATTCCATGTTAGATGCGGCAGACATGGCGATATGACCATAACAAAATACTAAAACTAAAAGATTCAGCGATGAAAGAGCCCACTTACTTTCTGTCAGTGGTGTTGCCTCCAAAGACCTCTTCCAAAGTCATTGTTGTTTGATTTGTATTATAGCTTACTCCCAACACAGGTTGTAGTCCACAAATAAATCCAGTAGGCCTACTGCGCAGGAATGGTAATCCGTTAAAATCCTTGCAAGGTAGTGCCAGTCACATTAGTACTTCCAAGACTTGTCTGACGGCTAAGTCAACACTGCATGTTCTTATAGTGTCCGTGTGGGCGTGGATGAAACTACAGTCGAAACCTCTAATTGGCCGAGAGCTTTCAAATGAGGCTTCTGCGATTCCGCTTTGATTACCATTGATCTTGTTTAGAGTTGCGCGCTTTGAAGTGCATAATACATAATGTATTATTTGTCGATGTGTCTTCAAGCAGAACAAAAACCTTAACGAAATTATATCTTAAATGCAGATTGTTGGTCTTTGTCTAACTTTGGTTGCTTGCCTTGCAGGTTTCACTGATACCTGATGTGTTCTTTGTACATTTCCAAGACTTAAAGAACAACAAAGCCTATCATTTATTTGTATCTGATAAAATACAAGAATATATGTAACATTTTCATAACATGTTTATGTAACTCGAAACAAATTCAAGTTTTCTAATCGCCCTCTAGTGGATTTTTTCAAACCGTCACATTATGATACAATCTTGAGATGTAATTAAATATTATATAGGCATAGTCACTGATAAATATCTAGGATTTAGTTATAGCAACATTTCCAAATAGAAATGACTGTAGCGTGGACCTTTGGATTATCATTGGTTAGCTATCAAAAGCTCAAGAACTCCCTCTTGTGTCTTTGGATACTATCTACAAGGTTGTTTAATTGCAGGATGCTTCACTTCTGGGCATGTACAGACATGCCTGCAAAATACTAAGTAATTGCCTGAACCTTGACCTTGACCAAAGGTGAATTACTGAATATATCTCTGTTGCCTCTGTTGGAAAAATCATTATTTTTTTTTTTCATACAATACTGTTGATATATGTTATGATATATATATATATATATATGCAGTAGCCTATACCCCACTATACCCCTTATACGTCAGTAAAAATTCAAACAGACTTATCAAAAGTAATGAGCCTAGCCCAAGCACCATTAATAGTTCAGGGCCTATCAATACACTTGTACCAACTAATACTCTCTCAACACTTGCCCGTCTTAACAATTGTCATTAAACTATCAAGAACAGCCTAGGAATAGAGACACAATGTAAGCATTTAGCCTAATGACCTAATAAGCCAATTCATCATGTATAACCACTATCACAATAGGTGTGAAAGGTTTAAGTATCATTATACTGTGAGAGAGAAATTATTGCTAAGAAATCTATGCCGCAACTATTCACAATTATCAAGGTTATATGTTTGATAAATTACTGAAGTAAATCTCTGTATCAACTGCCCATAACAAAAAACATTAATATCAATTGGTCAAAAGAGAAAAGTCATGTGATGGAGGCCAATTTTGCCAGCAGGTACAGGCCAACAGAGATCTCTTTCTAGTGGCAGTTGAACACCCTATACAAGATGCTATTACAGGCAAATAATCTCTCATCTTTTTTGTTGCAAATTGCATTTCCATAATTTGTAAACTGTCACTATCATTACCCTGTGCTCAATGTCCTTCAGTATCTAAAAACGAAGTGCTGTGTTGAAGATCTCAGAATAAACAGTAAATATTCAATAACTGTGCTTTAATTATTTTTTGGGTAGTGACTACTGTTTAGTTATTTTATCTTTAACCATGATGTGTCTTAAATCCTGCTCCACTGTCCAACAACACGGCTATCAGAGAGGGTTCAAGCAGATCTTTGCTGCTAGAGTGCCAGCATTATTTGCACAGACTTTTATACTTGGGATCCAGTACACGGCAATGAATATTCAAGAAACCTAAAAATCTGATATTATGCACGCAATGGGATATTATTTCTGTATGAAATTTGCTGTTTATTTATTACTGATTTGTTACCCTTTCTATACATGCTTTGAAAATTTATATTTCAAATGAAGTCAGATTTTAAATGGCACCTAAAACCAGACTCTACATCAGTCTTTTTACTTCTCAGATCACAATTACAATGTTGATAGCTAATACTGTGTCTCAAACACATGAAGTTGAGCCACAGAGATCACAAGTTTATTACAGTCAAATGATTTTTAGTTGTGATTAATCTTGTTTTTAATTCATTTATTTTAATTATAATAAGAGGTTACGTTGATGCACGCATTAACATGTTAACTTTGACATAGGCTACCATTTTAATTTTCTTCCTGTTGAGAGTGTTTTGATAGTTGCCACATTTAGCTACAGTACCTTTACCTTACATTTTAAGCCAGCAGTGCATGAATCAGCTTCTCTCTTGATAGTCTGTTGCGAGTGTAATTAGGGCAGGGTGGTGTGCACATCCAAAAACAGTGGAAGTTCATTTTACCAAGTCATTCAGCAAAATGAGTCATTTGAGTCATTTCATTCATTTTAGCAAAATATAATTAAACTACTGCTTACACAAACGTTGATCACACTACAAACAAGACAAAACTATAAGGCTATTAGAAACAGAAAATATGAATTCATTGTTTACCTGGGTCTTAGTCTAGGATTGCTCACCTCGTCTCTCGTCTGACAAATTTTAGGGTTTCAGTCCGTTCATCACGTGACAGCCCAATTAGCGTACCAACGCAATCTGAGCCGAAACCGAATTGATTAATTGATCTCTGAAATCTTCGGGTTTAACATTAGGTTATATTCAATTAGATTCAACTTTATTGTTATTACACATCTATAAAATACAGATGCAGTTTAGCATCTAATCAGAAGTGCAAAATATACAATATGGAGTGTATACTGTATAGACAGTATGTACAGTTAAGAGCAGCAGTGTGCAGTGCAGTGCAAATGAGAGCAGAAGGAGGTAGCTAATTTAATGGTATGTGCAGTGAATTCTCTATATGTCAGCTTCTGTGTGCTATATAATACAGAGGGGTAAGTAAAGAGCTGTAGAATGGATAAAGTGTATATACTGTAGAAATAGAAAAGTATACACAACATGTATAAATATGAGATAAAAAGAGTTTCATACAGTTTTAAGATATGGGGTGAACAATATGGTGTATATATATATATATATATAGCCCCATAAGCGTAACCATTGTAGTCGAGGTAATTCCAATACAGAAACCATTGGGAGTTGTGCAAATGCACACGCTTGACTGAATGAATCACTACGAGACGCCTCATTCCTCCGAGTCACATTAAAGATGAGTTCAAAATGAACAAATTGCTCAAGAACGACACATGTCTAAAAACAATAGCACTGGTGCCTGACAATTACACACTTGAAGGCTAGATGGGCTGCACACTATAGCACCAAAATATTTCTCCTGCGCAGTAGTTGGCGCTCAGAGGGTAAAATTCACCCTTCATTCAGCATTCACCATCAAATGACTAGCTCCCACAGAGTAAGCTATGGCTCCTATTAAAGCAGTACAAGCAATTATCTGTGTGTGTGGGGGTGGGTGGGGGGTTCTCTCAATGCTATAATCATAAATAAAACTAATTTCCAATCACTATGCATCCTTATCTTTGTGTTGAATGCGTTAAATTGCCTAATGTCAAAATGCCTAAAAAATACCTGTCTTGCACCATGGCACTGAAAAAAGAGCAATGGTGGAGAATTTATCCTGACCCCTACACGTTTTGGTTTTACTACGGCTAAATATGTTAGCTCCATTGAGATCCATGAAATTATAGCCGATGTGAAAGCTACAACCGGTCATTAACATGCACGTGAAAAATTTACCGGCGACAGCAAGGATGTTACATCAGGAAGGGATGAAGACAAGCTTGTAGGGTTTGGCAGGGATATGGAGCACCCACACATTTCATTTAATTGTACAGTATAGTGTTTATTTATTTAAAGATAGAGACCCCCTTGGAAACAAAATGATAATTTGATCCCTGTTTCAAACATTTCCAATTTCCACCAATAAAGTGTGGTTACATAATTGTTAATGGTTTAAAAGCCATAAGTTAAAACTAAAATCTTTGTATGGATAATGCTATGCCTTTAGCGATAGAATGTAATTGGCAGATATTTCATAAAGCTATCTGACAACAGTTTGTGCTGGTTATCAATATGTTTCAATTCATCCCGTCTATTTCTGTACTGTTCCTCTGAGTCTGAAAGGACACTGGCAATGGCAAAATGTACAACATAAAGTTTACATTTTTAATTAAAGAGTACAGTTCAAATTGTCAAATAAAGCCAAGCCAAATAAAATGAAATTGATTGAAGTTGTATTTATAATAAAGTGTATTGAAAATTGTAAATTCACTGAAAAGGGTTCTAATCTGAACTGTTAAGTTACACTTTGGTGTCAGTGTATTAATGTCCATATATTTTGAGCTGTCTTGTGGCTCCTTTCTGCTTTGCCTAATTTTTACTTCTTGTATATCAACCTTATAAATATCATACCTACTCTTTTAGGCCTTTACACGTGTCCATACTAATATTAAGCTGCATCTGTGTGTGTTCAGATGCATGAGAGCTTCTGTTTGCGTGATAGGATGTGTGATTTGTCTTCTGTATTGTGTTGTTTGTGTTTATTTAAGGACCCCTGTCAAAAGTGGTGTGCAAAATTTTGGAGTGTTTTGGAGAGTTTCAATGTAAAGTTATGACCATTCATGTGAAGTATTTGACGAGTAGGCAACACATGTCTTAATGAACAAGAGATGAGGTTAGCGACAGGGGTGTCGTGGTGGGGAAAAGGGGACTGAGTTACCAGGGCCCCAAGACGGGTGGGGGTGGGACTTAAGGAGTCTGGAATTTTATCTTCCGTTAAATATTAATATAAATGGTATAGGCACAGCTTGTGTAGGGCCCAGAATTTGGTGCTATACACGCCTGGTGTGGAAGGAGAGTTTTATCCAAGGACGACACAAAGGCACAACCTCACGCCTTAATTATCCATTCAGCACCATGGCCAGCGTTCAGAGCATCTTTTGTGCTTTCCGGTTTCGTATCAATATGAAAGTGAATTGTGATGACTGCCTGAAACCCGTTATATCAAGATATTAGCATTATTAACAGTAGGTCTAGGCTAATCATCATTGAAACACTTGTAAAGGCTTTGGAAAAATTAGACGAACTGATGAGTATTCAGTTGGATTTGCGTTGCTTTGATTGGTGTTTTTTAAGAAACAAAGTCCAAAATAAATGCTTAAAAAATCCCCAAATATGATTAGACAGTGCATTACACCACTGGTATAGAAACTAAAACTGAAAACAAAGCGACACCGCTCAAGACAATAACTGGTCATATTTTTGTGTTTTTTTTTTTTTCAGCATGATTGTTTGCGTATGACATCATATCCATAACTTTTCAACATGGCGTCTGAACAAGCGCGACCTAGGGAACCGCTTGGAAATCTGGGCCGGACTGTGCAGTCGGGCTTCTGTAATTATAAATATTCTCTATTAATAATTATTGGAGCGCACCGACGACCGAGCCTTGTCGAATATGTTATGCTTGAAATTGAAAGAGGTATGGGCGTTTTATTCAAAGAAATGTGTATGGTTAGCCAATGCAATGAATTACGGTGTATGTATTTTTGTACGTTGTATTTTGACTATAGACTATTTGCCATTTAAACATTTGTGAAATTAGAAACATCAGTGACGATGTCAACAATGCAGTGCGCAAAAGAGAAACAGCCTACAGCCGACAAACTGCGGTGTTATCTATTGTTTGTGCAGTTCTTATAGTAGAGGTGGCCATTTTCATATCCGTTGCGAAATATGGACATGCCTTTTATGTAAACCACCAGTAGCAGAAATGTAAATCACCAGTAGCAGAATTCTATGTTGATTGCATAGATTCACGCGGTGAGAAGTATCATTTCCTCTGGTGCAGTGCAGTCTCTTGTTGTGTGTGCTGGACCTGGAGACAAAAAGCGCGAGGAATGTGGATTCCGGTTATTTAAATTTTTTTAACACTGTAGGCTAATCAAACTCCGTTTGTCAAGCAAATTCATTTTCTAGAGTTTGTCTCAACTGTAACATGGCAGTACAGATTAGTTATTGCAGATGATTGTCTGAGATTTAAACGTCCACATGAACAGTTTCATTCAGACAAGTTTATGAAAGCCATTCACAGTATGAATATTCTCTGATGGTGACATGGTTTACTAGTATTTAGAGTATTTGCTAAAGAATGAATATAGCTAGAGCATGTCAAAGACATCAAAATAGCTGTTGGTAGACACATTTTTTTTTTAAAATAAATGGGAAGAGCTCACTAGTGTCACAATCTGACTGAGAAGATCTCTATCTATCAAATCCCCTTGTGATTGCTCTTTATAAGTTAGCACACTGGACTGTATGAATCTACTTTTTCTTGGTTTTGAGACATACTGCAAAGAGCTGTTTTAGAGACTATGTGTATATGTGCATATATGTGAAGATGACTTATCAGTAATTATCCTGTTTAGGAAACTGCTCATTTTTACTTCTATGTGTCTTCAAAAGTCAATGAAAACAATGTTTTATGTGTCTATCTCAGCCAAACTGACACAACTAAAGCCATTCAATCCCTTTAATGCATATCCTGCTCAAGCAAAATGTGGTCGGCGTTAGCCCAGTACTTCCCCAAACGTCAGCACTAGACAGCAAAACTACTGTTTGTTTGTTTCACAAAATACTTTATCTACACTTCTGTCCATAATAATGGCATTTGGCCCATTAGTTAGTTCATAAGAATTAAAGTTTCATGTGGATATCATAATTTCATGGTTGTTCACAATTAACATAAATCAGAGGTTTGAGAATGCACAGGTAAATTTTGATGTCTTGATTTGAATCTCTGGCTTTAGGGATCCGCTCCTGGGATATTGATCTGAGTGCATGTAACCTGAATGAGCATCTCAAGCACTTTGTGTCCCGGCATTCCAGTGGCCTGTCTAGTGATGTCAAAGGTACATTTCATGCATTAGTGTGTTTATTTTGTTGTTCAGGCACAGAAAGGGAATTTTCATATAACTTGGAAAGTCATATTCTCACAGAGAAATGCCACTTTTTGCAGTGGTTAAAGCTGACAAACAATGGGATTAATCATTCTGAACATTTCACATGGTCTTTAAAACGCCTTAATTTCACACATATACACATATGTAATACACATATGCCAAGAAGCATACAATGACATAATAGCTTAAATAATTTAATTTAAACAAATAGCCAACAATATAACAGAACTCATGAGTAGTGAAATGGCATTTTTGAAGCAAAGAACAGAATTGAATGTCCTGGAAAAGTCCCTGCTATTATTCTGACTTCACTGTCCACTTAGTCCCCCTTATGAAAAAATAGAATGCTATGCATACACAGACTATTAACCCTTTAATGGACATTACTGCTAAAAAAACCTTCTTACACGCAGAGGGGGCAAAAAAGGTTATTTACTTTCCTATGACATTTAATGCATAACTGAGTGTTTCCTTGCAATATCTTTTAAGAAACATATATTTCACAATTTCACATGCCTAATATAAATTATATAACTTTATATATCTTATTTACAACATATCATATTTGTTAAATTCTTGTCATTACTTCTAAACAAACTGCCAAGCCACTGGACTTAAATGTTTGACAAGCACGTGTTCTAGCACACAGTCTTGGTACATAGGATACATACATTGGATACATGAGCTGCGTACATGTATCAGAATGGCTATACTGGTTGAAGTGCATTCATCCAACATTCCTGTGGCCCTTGGAGTAGACTATAAGTGTGCCCCTCACACAAGCATCCTATTGACTCATTAAAGTAGGGTAAGGGTTAGATTGCTCATAGGACAATCTCTTGAATCCATCTCTTGATTTCTTCACATGGATGTACACAGAGCGAATCTACAGTAGTAGTGGAAAGCAGAAGAGCTGACAATGTGTCTCTGTTATCTGTGTAACCTGCAATTTAAATTCAACTGATATTCAAAATCATGTTCTGTGTTGTAGATAGCCTACACAATGCCACCAAAAACGAAAAGATAACACCCAGATAGTAAGTAGTGCCCAGATGTTTGAGCAACACAAACATATCATCAAAAACTGTTATCACCAGTCATCATGGAGATTTGTTAAAGGACTAGTGTGGCATTAACGTAGCCTCCATGATAAACCGATTCTGGCAGATGATGATGTTATCAGTCAGGTTAATGACAAGGAGTAATACTTACTGTGTGAATCATTTCATCATCAGCTATTGTTATCTGAAGTTTTTTAATTATTAGTTTGCATGAAAATGCAAACTATTGTAATTATTTTTTTCTGATTTTCTGGACTTAAAGCGGAAATGAAGCAATGAAAAGTGTGACCATTTTTAGGTTGTTTTTTTTACATATTGTATTTCATTAAACATGAAATTTAAATAGTATAGCTGAGAAATGACATCAACTTCAGGCACTATGGCGCAGCCTTGTTGTAAAAATGCAAGCGTCTACGTCATCAGAATGGTTAGCATTTGTGATTGTTTTAACTTCGCATTAGCTTTCCATTAGCTTAAGAGCAAACTGTAAAATAAATATGTCAGTTTTAAAAAAAAGAACAGGCGGGTCATTTTGTATTGCCCCTGGATGCTCGAATGAATACTATTGAGTAAAGGCGAGCGGAAAATGTGTTAATTTTCACGTTATCCCTGTCAAAAAGCCTACATTGTTAAAACGTTGGTTAGCTGCTTTGAAAAGCCTCAGACCCCACAAGAGGACCGGGACAAAGAGTGTGCAGCGACCACTTTATTGAGACTGATTATATTGAAGAGGGAGTTTTTACTGTGGATGGGAGATTTGTTCGGTGTCCAACCAATCGTTTGAGGCCAGATGCTGTCCCATCTGTCTTTGATTTAAGTAGCTACAGTATTGGAGACACGGATAGACCTGTCGGATTGGACCTGTCAGCCTCTGGTCTCAGGCGCAGAGACAGATGACAGATGAAAACATGTCATGCCAATTGGGTTTGCGTTAAGTCAACAGTCTAGGAATATGCTACGAGTCACGATTATCCAAGCCAGTTTCAGTTTTATCTGTAACAGTTATGCTAACATTAATGTCAACATGGCACAAAAGAGAGAAAGCAGCAAACTCATTGTTTGAAGGGTGATCTTTTTTGGGGGGCTTTTTGTCTTTTATTCAGATTTTTATTCAGTGACAGTGGAGAGACAGACAGGAAATGAATGGTAGAGAGAGATGGGGCAGGATCGGCAAAGCGGCACAGCTCCTCCAGAAGGGTGATCTTTTTTGCAACTTAGCTGCTGTTAAAGTACCAGGCAGACCGGCTTGCACCATCCTGTTAATCTTTCAGCACAATACGTGAATAATCCATTGTTCAAGAAAATAATTTATTCTGTAACACCATCGTTTGTGCTATTTTCGTAAATCCATGTGCACACCCAAATGGCCCGACAGCCACCTCTTGTTATGACATTGACAAACTCTCGCTAAAACAGCGTGGTAGCCCCACACCTGACAATCTTAAATGGTCAGAAACAACATCTGGTGATGTTAGTCATTATTTTGTGGCTTACCAAATTTAAAGTCTGTTGTAGGCTACAGAATAAAAAAAACAATACTCAAAATAAAATAAATTTCTCTGTTGGAATATTTTAATTATAATTTAAATAAATGCATTTTGGAGGAATCTCAGACTGTTCACTAACTTAACCTCATAGCTTATCAATTAATTCTATTCATGGTTCTTTCAAATTTGATCAAGGGATATGCACACAAATTCAAACTTGTACAGAATATTTTAATTATGGTATAGTGTGATTCGTCTGACATAGCCATGATGCTGGGAATACCCTGTTGTAAATTTGCTAGTTTATCTAGTACAGCTCAAGTAGCTAATATCTCATCTCTCTTCAAAGGTCATACAAGCATACAGGGTTTTTATGGAGGATCAATTGGTAGGAAGGGAGGACGCATGTCAGGGTAACAACAGAAAAGTGGACTCCAGTACCCAGACTGATCTTATGGAATGCAGCTATGTGGGAGGAGATAAGGTCCTTGAGAACAAAAGCACAATAACAAATGACATTTACATTTATGACCACTCTTACTGCACAATGTTTGATGACTCAAGACTACAAAACCTCTCAATGCCAAGGGCTTCATCACCACAGCAAAGTGAGGAATCATTTCTGTCTCTCAGGAGTGAGGAATCAATCCATGACGAGAGTGCTGAGGATATGAGTGTAGATGATGAGTTTGAGCTCAGCGAAGAAGGCACAGACATGAGATTTGTTGATGAAAAAGATGAGGACCCTAACCTTTCAGATGATCGAAAGAGTATTGTTTCTACAAAACATCTTTTGAAACTGTTCAATTTCTGTCACTGGGAAAATTGTGGGAAGTGTTTGGTTGAGCCGCCAGTAGTCTCCAAAAGTGGATTTGGAATGAAGGTGATAACAGAGTGCATTGATGGTCACAGATCCATCTGGAATTCACTGCCTCTGGTGAGGGGTGTAATGGAGTGCAATGTATCAATACCAACAGCAACATTTGTCACTGGTAATGAGTGTACTCCATTCCTAGAGATCTGTGAGACAATTGGCTTGGACAGCCTGTCAAAGGTGCAGTGGTTCAGTATCCAGAAGGCCTATGTCATCCCTGTAGTGAATGAGACATGGTCATTACACAACCAGGCCATAATAAGTGCCATAAGTGATGAATCCTTGGTAGTTTCTGGAGATTCAAGGTATGACAGCCCTGGTCACTTACTCACTCATTGACACTAGGTCAGGATTAGTTGTTGCTCAGGAGACTGTTAATGTCACTGAAGTGAAAAACAGCTACTGGCTAAAGGTTGAGGGTCTGCAAAGATGTCTCATCAAGCTGTTGGAGCATGGAGTTTAAATTTCAGTGCTAGTTAGTGCTAGCTAACTGATTGTCACCCATCTGTTCAAAAAGTTATGTGAGAGGAGTATGGTGACATTAAACAAGATCTGTGGCATATTGTCAAAATCTAAAAAAGAGACTGCTCAAGTGCCAGAATGAGCAGTTACTGGAATGGAGCAAGATGGTCACCAACCACTTGTGGTACTGTGCCAGCACATGTGACGGAAATGTGACCAAGCTGAAGGAGAAGTGGATATCGGTGTTGCACCACATTACCAACATCCACCAATGGGCATCTAAAATGTGACCACCCTCCTTAAACTCCTTAGGAGGAGAACAAATGGCCATGGCTCCACCCCAGCTCTGCAGCATTTAAACACCTCCAGACTGTAGTGCTAGATAAACAGCTGTTGAAAAAAATTGAAAGTGTAACTGAGGGAATCCATTCTGGAACACTTGAGTGCCTTCACTCTGTCTAACAAAGTAAGAGGAAGAAGTTTCTAAAAGAGAGTTTCCAGGCCCGTCTTTGTGTAGCTGCACTGGACCATAACCACAATGTCATCCGTGAGAATGCACAAACCAAAGAGGGAGAGAAGCAAATGAAACACTACTTCTCAAAGGCTGCTAAGCAGTATGTAGTGGCTCCAGTGAAGATGCCGAAAGACTACAGCTTCAGAAAATAAATATTGGCAGGTGCTCTGAAGAGTTGTGACACGATGCCAATCTGGAAGCACCCAAAGGAGACAGTGGTGACTATAGCTGAGCACAGAGGAGTCAAACAGCCAAACAAGGAACTGTCAGTATCAACACACCTCAACAGATTTCCTGAAAAGCAGGATACTTAGATAAGGGGGTTAGAGGCAATTGGAAGGTAGTTTTGCACTCCAATATATGGATACGTTTTTATTATATCATTATAAGTATTATATTATTGCAATATTGCATTGACCATTAGTAAAATTAGAGTACTTAGAATATTGAACAAATATTAAACAATATTATCTGATAGCTGTTATATGAAAAAAAAAAATAGGATAAATTATTTTGAATTGATTGAATTTTTTTAGGGATAGTCTTATTTGTAGTTCATTGATTGCTTATTGCTATATAGTATTGTTACCTACATGTAGCCTGTTCTTACATGAAAAAGAATTCTGTCTCGGTCTGCTGTTAGCTGTAGTCTTTCCAACCCTGTCAGAGAGGGTTAATGTCTGCAATTTATACTGATGAGTTAACAAACAATACATGGAATAAAGAGTTTTTGCTATGCACAGGTTTTCAGCATTTTCTGTACATTTCAAAAGAAAGTTATGGATTGGAGTAAATTACAACAGGCCAATAGAGAGTAAATAAATAAAATTTTTGATCCATTACCGCATGCCATGAATTGGATTTATATGTCATTATAGTATTCAAGTCCACAGTATGCTGGGGATGGGTAAACAGTCCTGATGGCATTCACAACACAGGCTGGTATTGGAATCCTTTTTCTCCGGCCCAGATGACCCCTGGACCAAAGGGTGTACTGTCTGTATGCTGTAAGCCTGTAAAGACTAAAAGAGAAAGATGTATTAACATAAGTATGAAAACTATGAATAACATTCTAACAGAGAAAATATAATCCAAGCAGACATCCGTTTACTTCAACAGAGCACAAGGAAATCTGTTAGTTTGTTAGTGGCAAAGAATCATTGCCTGTATTAACAAAGCATACCGGGCTACCGGGCTGTAACCACTGAGCTAGAATCTGTGTGTACTGTATTCAATCTAACTTCCTGTCAGTCGCGTTAACGTGTTTGGATGTCCTAACACAACTTGCGGATTAGTGTTACCAGGATGTAAAAATTAAGATGCATCATTAATTGTCAAATAAACAACCTGGAATGGAATTAACTTGTAATGAGAGAGTTACAGTTTTGTATTCATGATGGAGAAGCATTGATGATTGCAGCTGTTATGCTCAATTAATGTTAGGCAGAGACTTTTAGGAACACCACTTCTAAATGCTGTAGTACAGCAGTTGTGATTGTACAGTGCTTGTTATACTTTTGTGGGTCGCTGTTGTAGATTGCTTATGGGCAGTATGCTAGGTGTCTGCCATACGTTTATGTAAGCCGAGCTAAAATGACACTGTATTCACTTTAACTAAATAATAATGAACGCAAAAATGTGCCTCTAGCATTGTAGCATATGTGTATGCTATGCTATGCTAACACCACCATTCTGTATATTTAGCAGAATAACCTATTCTGGGTATAAACACGTGTGTGGTCTCTGGTTACTTCTGTAAAGTTAGTCCCCTACTGCCTCCGCAAAACTTATATACAGTGTGTTAGGTTGTTTACCTGCTATTTATTGGGCAGTCTAGTGTCTCGGCCCGGATGTCTCGTAGTGATAGTATTAAGACCTCTAGGACTTCTCTCTCTAGACACAACATTCGGTACGTTGGGCTGATGCACGTTGATGCATCGATTATGCAGCAGACAATTCAATGCATCGATGCGTCCTCAAGAAAATCGATTCATGCATTTATTTTGCCACTTGTTGTTCGCCTATGTATTTTCAGCATTTGCTTGTATGCGTACTATCTACTCCTAATGGTTGTCTTCTACGTCATTTATAGACAAATCCAGCTAAACACGGAAGTAAAGCCATTGCTGCGTTCCTCTGCTGCTAAGGAAGTAGCGTTAGAGATGGTGTGTTAAACGGTCTTTGGTAGCGTTGGTAGCTTAAGTTCTAGATACTTTAGAGGAAAATTGAGCCTCATCACATGCCAGACGATGAATGAAATAATAATGAATACCTGTAAGAACACGTAGGCTACTTTTTTTTTTTTACTTGTTAAGCTTGTGAGCATATTAGCAACACAAGTGTTCATTTTGAAGATATTAGCAACATCGCTAGTTGCCATTATTGATGACAATAATACCTTTTGTGATTAAAAAAAATACTTTCATAAGTAATTTTAGGCCACTAACATCCTCTACCCAATGCTCAATTTCCATTGCCATTCTGACAATGTCAAAAACTGACAATGTCAAAAACCAGCAACCCCAAGAATGACTCACATCACTGGCAAAATATGACTCCAGAGGAACGCAGCGATGTCAAAAAACAAGATGGCGGTGCCCATGGGAGGTTCGCTGGATTTGTCTATACACCTCTTTACACTCGCAGCAGCAATAGTTTGAGTCTGATAGTGAAGCTATACATTCTCCAGTCTCCAGTTACCTCTTAATAAAATGAAAATTACATTTTCTAAATGTAACTAATTGATGTTGATGTACTTGAGCTGTAGACTAGACTGTAGAGGTTAGTCTTTGTTTTGTCTTTTTTTTGTTTGTCTCTTTTGGCCATACTAGACCTGCTAGTATGCACTGATTGCACTTTACTTTACAGTAACTTCTATATTTTCAATAAAAGGTAAATAATTTCTATTTTTGTTGATTCATTTGAAACTTAATAGCTTTAATGTAAAAATATCGAATCGAATCGTATCATGGGGAATTCTGAATAATCGAAAATAACTGAATCGTTGGCTCTAAGAAATCGATAGCGTATCGAATCGTCATGAAGGCTCCGATTTACACCCCTACTACAAGCACAAGATAGTGTTGGCCATTCCATTCAAACAGATCCGTTGCCATGGTTGACCTTGAGAGCTCTTGGACCGTGTGGAGCTGCATGGGCTCCTTTTGCTGATGTGGTTTTAATGCATTGCAAGTGCTGCATGACTGTACGAAGCTGTCAATGTCCTTTATCATATCTGTCCAATAGACTACATTGCATGCTCGTCGTTTAGTGGCCTCGGCACTGGGATGTCCAATCTTTGTGGAATTACCGCTCTCGTGCCTTTCATTATTATTCCATCTTCCACACAGAGCTCGTCCCGGAATGCAAAGAACTGTTTCACTGTGTCAGGCACTCTGCTCAGGCAATCTGGCCATCCATGCATGATGATGTTACTCAGGGCCTGAAGAGAAGCATCTTCCAGTGTGTGAGCGCAGATTTCATCCTGGCGACTGGATTAAATGTGCTGCACGGTCATCACCTCAAAGTCCTCCAACTCTGTGAGGTGTCAAGCCGTGGTATTTCTTGGTGCATGTGATAGCATGTGTGCCAAGACATCTTAATCTTGCCATAGCCGCTAATCAGAGAGCTAGATCACTGAAAGTCTGTTCAAGGGAGAATAGTCAACATCCCAATCTTGCTGTTAGGAAAGGTGCTACAGGCCTTGTTGATGACGTTTTTCAGGAAGTCAGCAACTCTTTATTGTTGGGTCTTTAGATTGTTGGTTCCAGTATGGATGATAATATGGCTTGGTGAGCCCATTTGGAATGATGAAAGGAGCTCTAGTGCCTTTTGGGTGGTAGGACATCGGAGTTGGTATACATTGTGTCTTGGGAAAAGTCTCTTTTCATTGATGAATTTTCCATTGGCTCTCTTTTTTGCTGCATCCATCTTTCAGCCACAGTCTCTGTTGACGTGTGACTAGGCAGGTCTACTGCATGAGGTGGTGGGTGGTCTTGACTGAGGCAAAGAGTTCTTTGGTGTTGTAGCTTCCTGAGTGAATTCACCTGTTCCTGTAGAGACTGTAGTATGTTGCTGTTGTTTCTCAGTTCTCCATCGACTGCTGCTAAATGTCTCCTGTAGCTGTCCTTTTCCTTTTCCACCTCTTTCTGCAGTTCTTTGTGGATGTGCAGTTCTTTCCTGACAGAGTCCCTTTCTTGTAGAAGGTCTCCAATTAATACATTCATGGATGCCATTTCTCTGTTACAGTTGTCCTTTTGAGTCTCCATCTCTGCTTGTTGTGTAACCACAATTTCTCTTAGTATCTTTCATGATATCTAGAGAGAGCTGTAGAGAGTGGAATTGTACATTGTCACATGGGTTATGGTCATCTGAGCTATTCTCTTCTTAAGGGTTACAAGTGATGTCCACTGTGACTGAGATTTGCATTGAGGCTTCAGTTTTCAGAGCAGAAAAGTTTGACTGAAAGTTTCTTAGGTTTCCCTGTATCATGATGGATCCATTCTTGTACATTTACAGTTGTCATGAAACTGTCCTGCTCACATGGGTCT
Source organism: Limnothrissa miodon (assembly GCA_017657215.1). Classification (NCBI taxonomy): domain Eukaryota; kingdom Metazoa; phylum Chordata; class Actinopteri; order Clupeiformes; family Clupeidae; genus Limnothrissa; species Limnothrissa miodon. The sequence continues at coordinate 204,688 of JAGFZM010000117.1, read as the reverse complement.
CTTACTTTGATTTTCCAGCCATTACAGATGCCCTCTTTCTTTACTGAAGGGTACCATTCATTGGGGTTCTTTGTATAGAAGATGAGGTTACTGACATCTCCATTTTTATACAGGTCTGGATTCTCCTGTAGAAGTTTTTGTATAAATTGCTTTCTTTGTGTTGCACTCTTTATCTCTGTAGGTACTCACTTCTGTTCTGTGATGAAGGATAGTTGTTTTCCTTTTTTGATCCTTTGATTTCCTTTGGTACAGCTGGCTATGTTCTCCTCTAAGTTTAGTAGTCAGTCCTCAGTGTGACTGTCTCTGTTCATCCACCTTAGAATCTCCAGTGGATTTCTTGTTGCCAGGTTTCTCTGTTTACAGTTTTCTGGCTGGATTTGTACTAACAAGTACTTTATATTATATAAATATATGCCCCTACTTCTCTCTTTTCTTACTTTATTTTATCCACTATGTTTTTATTTTAATCTTTGTAAAGCAAATTGAACTGCCTTCTTTGTGTATGAAATGCGCTATAAACTTGCCTTGCCTAAAGATACTGACAGGTAGAGAGAGAAGTGACTGGAAGTTCAGAGCTTGTGGGGGGTAGGGGCATTGATTATTGTCCCAATGCCAAAGCTTAGACCAAGCCTACGCCCTTGATGTGTTCTAAGAAATAGAACGTTTGTAGAGGTAATCCAGTTCTATAAAACAAATGAAGAGTGGACAATATTGATGAAGATGATTCACACCGATTCACACATTATTTCAATGTGTAGACCTATTATGTTTTGAATATTACCCCTTTCATTGCCCATACCAACAAAGCACATGTCACATAGGAAGTGTGTGAAGGGTAGGTCTTCCTCCCATGTCAATTGAAACAGAAAGATAAGAAACCAAGCAGAACCACAAAAGGACATAACACAGGATGAATTGATGTAAGGAGAAAGTTGTGAATGTATCCAATTCAATATCTTTCAATATTATTCAATACCTTTGTACATATTGGATACAACATTAATCATGTCAATCTCAATAATGTCTGCCCCAAAATTGGTATTAGAGATTTATACACCAACATCACCCTTGTGATGCATAACATAAGAAATGCACACAGGTTCCATGTCTGTGTTAATGGATATTAACATAAAAAACTTGAGCATCATGATTTAGTAGAGGAAATATTTGTCAACATATGTATTTTATCAGTTCTAAACAAGAGGACTGATACAAGGACTTATAAATGGGGGTTTCTATGATGTGTTTCTCAGAATATTATCCTCATATTTATCATGTTTACAAAATAAATGTGGGTCATTTTAGACTAATGTTGTGCAAAGGGGTAGTGATTATTGTCATCATAATCATCATCACACACTAGAAGCAGACTTGACCCATACTTGGATGCATATGGTCTGTTGCACATTATTTCTATGAGGTGATATATTGAGTCATGCTCGATTGCTCACTGACCTAAGTGAAGAAAGGGGTTGAAGGATATCTTTAAAGCATACTTAAGTAATGCTGGGAGGAGTAGTAGGAGTCGAAGTAGTCCCTAGAGAGGTGTTTCTTATTTCTATTCTTATTTCTGAGATTTATTTGCAGCCTTTTCTTTGGGCTAACGCCTCAGCACATCCTGTAATGGGAGGGAAAGGAAGTAGAACCAAACAATTGTTATGCTTTAAGGAGCTTTAAGCCATGTGAAGGCTTACATATTCTCTCTCTCTCTCTCTCTCTCTCTCTCTCTCTCTCTCTCTCTCTCTCTC
>JAGFZM010000117.1:179638-202930 GCA_017657215.1 Limnothrissa miodon | reverse complement strand
CTCTCTCTCTCTCTCTCTCTCTCTCTCTCTCTCTCTCTCTCTCTCTCCCTGTCTTTCACACACACACACACCAAGGCACACATTTCAGTAGCTGCATTTGACCTGCACAAGACTTGCACAAGATTTGTTTGAATAACATTTGATTGGGTGATTTATTCCAATATCCCTAATGGAAAAGCTTTAAGAAGGTTTTGTCTTATTTTCTCTCTGTCTATAGGTCAGAGGTCATTTCAGTATAGTTCAGATATTCTCAACATCCATGTTGTGATCAACCCTTCTGAGGAGTTAGTGTACTTGGAGGTGAGGATTAATTTTTATCATCTATTTCGCAATGTACAGCATATCTTGTATTATATTTTGTATAATAACAATAATAATAATAATAATAATAATTATTATTATTGTTATTATTATTTTATATTAATATTTAATTTCACAATATTAAGATAAAATATTTTTATATGCAGGTTCACCGGCTCATATTAGATGGATCGCATCACAAGTTGCTTGTGTTAACTGGTCAGTCATCAGAAAATTCTGGGGATTTGCTTCTGCACGCTGGACAGTTTTCACCACATGATTTTGTACAGATATTTGCAGATGAGGAGGTAGGCTCATTTTAGAATTCATTTAATTATTTTGCACTCATGTTTTGTGAATGTTTTCAAGCTAACTATTTTAAATTATGCTTGCTATCTGTGAACTTTCTTGTAGATAAGCCAGTTTCTGACTGCTGCAAGTGGAACTGGTAAAGCATCTCTGACCTTAGCCTGCCCAAAATCTGGAAAGTGGAAGAACTCAGTATTGGGAAAACAAAGCTTGCAGGACTGTGTTGATATTAAAATCAACCCTCTGATGGTGCTGCCAAAAATAGAAGGCCTTGAAGAGTTCACAGACTGCCTTTCTGAGTCCATGGAGATCCTATCCCCCTTTGAACTGTTAGAGCCCCCTAGCACTGTAGGCTTCCTCAAGCTCTGCCGGCCATGCTGCTATGTCTTTCCTGGTGGCAGGGGCGACTGTGCCTTTTTTGCTGTGAATGGTTTTAATGTCTTGGTCAATGGTGGTGCTGACGCTCGCTCCTGCTTTTGGAAACTGGTAAGACACTTAGACAGAGTTGACTCTGTGCTTCTGACACATGTTGGGCTGGACAGCTTGCCTGGTGTAAACAGCCTGCTAGAAAGGAAAGTAGCTGAGTTAGATGAAAATGCCACTGAGTCACAGATCAAAGAGAAATGGCTGAAGAATCTTATTTCACCCGAGATCGGTGTGGTGTTTCTCAATGCACCAAATCGGCTGAAGAAGGTCCACGGAGAGCCCAATGTGCTCAGAAGCAGTGATCAAGTAGCACTTACGTTACGGTACCTTGAAAAACTGAAAATCATGCCAGAACCCCTATTGCGCTCAGCAGGGACCACAATCGACCCAGTCATCCTCTTCCAGAAAATGGGTGTGGGATGTTTGGAGCTGTATGTCTTAAACCCAGCAAAGCGCTCAAAAGATCTAGAAATGTTCATGCATAACTGGCCTGAGAACAATTCAAATCCCAAAGGAACAGAGGTGCCCCTGACCAGCCTTGTGTCGGTTTGTGCACTGCTGGTCTGGCATCCAGCTAACCCTCATGAAAAGATAATTAGAGTTCTTTTCCCTGGCTCTACACCTCAGGGGAAAATTCTAGAAGGCTTGGAGAAACTCAGACACTTGGATTTCCTGAGAAAGCCTGTGGTGTGCCCCAACGATTTGGAGTCATCAAAGTCAGATAAAAATCCTAAACGTGCTGAGAGCCAAGATAGCCTCAAGTCATGCAATTCCAGGCCAGGGAGTGCTATTTTTAAGGAGAAGTCACCTCGTATAGAAGGGAAAAATGATAAATCCAAAGCCACATACGAAAGTGACCAAAAGGAACTAAAAGCAGAGGAGAAGTCAAAGTCTGCTGACAACAGTAAAATGCGGGCAGCTAAAATGGATAAACCCATCTCCACAATGGCTTCAACAAAGTCGGAAAATGGATTAAGGAGAACACCAAGTAAAAAGGAACCTATCTCAGGAAGACCGAAGGTAGATGGGAAAAATGATGGCAAAAAGGATGGAAAGAAGGATTTGAAAATAGAAAATGGAAAAAATAAGAAACTGCTCATTAAGAAAGTTTCAGCGAATCAATCTGTTGAACCAAACAAAAGTGAAGCAGGCAGTGCAAAAGCAGATGGCGCAAACACAAGTAAAGAGGCAGAAAGGTCAAAAGGTAACCACAAATCTAATAAAGAGCAGCATAATCATATCCTTTGTGGCGATGCAGAGGATGAACAAAATCTTTCCCCTGTGTCTTCACCTGAGAACCTGACATTGGACTTTCTGAAGCTACAAGAGGAGCAAGATAAGATTCATGGCAGAAAAGGAGGGGACAGTCAGGTAAAGAATCTGACTGAAAACATTCTCCAACAACCCTCAGAGTCTGACCATACATTTGGAGCAGCACAGGTCAAATCAGAATGTGCTGAAGGGGGTTGTGCAAAGGATGGTAAAGTGACGTCACCTTCTTCCTTTGCTAAACCCCCTAAAAGTGAAAGATGTGTCAATCTGGATCTCACACCAATTGAGTACACATCACTCAGTGGGGCTCAGAAAGAGAATACATCCAAAAAAAACAGCCCAGAGGAAGTCTGTGCCAGTCCAGATGAAAAGACGCTGGAGTTGACCTCCCCAAGGTCTGGCCCTAACAGCGCTGGCCATACTCCTTATCACCTGTCACCTGAGGAGATGTGGTCATCTAAAAAGAACAACAGTCTTGGGAGCAAGCTGTCATGCTTGGGGTCAGACAGCCAGTCATTTGACTCCTGTAAGAACTCTGATGCAGGCCCTATCAAAAGCAATCAAGAGAGTACATCCACATCCTCCAAAGAGAAACACACAAGTTTTCTGTCCCTAAGTTCCTTTAAAGACATGGGCCCAGATATATCCCCCACAGTGACAACCACACATTCTATGCCTGCTGAAGTCAGTTCCCCGCAGTCAACAGAAGTGGATGAGTCATTATCAATGTCTTTTGAGCAGGTGCTTCCACCTGTAAGTGAGTCTAGTAATGAGGACGAGCAATCTTACTCTAATGGCCATTTTGTAGACTCTGACTTCAAAGTTGGAATGCCCATGCCCTTAAAGATAGCCCATGGCTTGAAAAACCAGAATGAAGGGTTAGATGGACGCCCCCCTCCACCACAAGGACTCATTTTTGACTCTGCCCATGATGTTGACCTGTGCCTGGTGTCACCATGCGAGTTCAAACACTTCAAGCCAGTTGGAAATAGTCAACATCCCCTGCCGCCCAGAGTGGCTAACCCAAGTCCTCACGACTTCTCAGATGACAGTGACCTCTCTCAGGAGGCGCCAAAACCCAAGGCATCCTGTCACATGGTCAGTAAGTCTCGTCCATGTAAACAGGGGACACCACTAACATCCGCCAGCGATTACCTTCACACCGTCTCAGACTCTGACATGCCTCCAGGCACTGAAGACTGCCCATCCATCACAGCTGATGGAGGCCTGGACTCGGACGATGAGTGTGGTGTGGTTTTTCCACAACAAAACATGGGTGACAGCGCACAGAGTCACCACAGAGGAGCCCATCCACTGCCTCAAGATCCGCTACCTGTTCCTCTAAAAGACTTACCTCCAATGCCACCTCAGCCAGGCACCTGCATGCCCGATCCTGGAAGAAGCATCAGGGTTGCAACACCAAAGACTAAGAAGTTACCGGGAGCTACTCAGAGACTTGTGTCCACTGCAGGGCTAGCCCAGGGAAACAAAGTCAAAATAGGCGGTGGTGGTATGAAGACCACATCTGCATCTGAAACACAAGCAGTTCTTCGGCTTTCAGGCACAAGAGCTGGTGCATCAAGGCCCACTTCTTCAGGTAAAATCTAATTATGTAACACTATACAGATTTCCCATTGTGACTGATACACGAATGATACAGATAATTTTATGTCTGCTTTTAATGGACCTTACAGGCTATACCATTGGCAGCAAGGCTGGATGTATTGCAGGCACCTCCATCTATTTAGACTTGGCATATCTACCATCTGGCCATGCAGCCTCCACCATTGATGTTGAGTTCTTTAGCCGTTTGCGCTCCTCTTGTTACATTATCAGTGGTGACGACTCTCTTAAGGAGGGCATTTTGAGGCCAATTCTGGATGCCATCTTGGATGGGAAATCTGTTTGGTCCGATGATATGCCGGTCAGCTAATTTCCTTTCCTATTGACCCTCAGACAAATATTTTACAAGTTTAAAAGCACACCATGCAAAATCTTTGAAGTCACTTTGGCCTTTGCAATTCTTGTGTATTTCAGGTGACATTGATACCCACATTTGAATCCCTCACCATTCATGAGTGGTACCAGCAGAGCCAGGAGAGACAGAGAAAGTTGGGTGTTACTGTGCTTGGCAGCAACAGCACCGTGGCCATGCAGGAGGAGACTTTCCCTGCCTGCAAAGTGGAGTTCTGATGGACGGCCAAATCATACATTGCACATATTCCCTCTTTCTCTTTCCCCCATCTTTCTCTCTCTCTCTATCTATCTCTCTCTCTCTCTCTCTCTCTCTCTCTCTCTCTCTCTCACACACACACACACACACACACACAAGATTGAGGATGTACTCTCTCACACACTAAATGTAACTATCTAACCTAATCTATCTTTTGCTCTCACTCTTACATTATTTCCTTTTAATATTAAAAGCTATAACTCTAAGCAGTTACACAAGTGTTGTCTTATGACAAACAGTTGTGCTTTGATTCACCAAAAATATTTAAATCCTGTGCACTTTGAAGTGTTGACACTAATCGTAAAACTGAAATTTAGGTGTGAAATGACTCTCCTCGTGTATTATAATCTGAGCAAGTCTGTATTAGACTACAAAAGATTTGTATGTATGATACAGAAATTCATACAGTATACACTATGAATGATCAGTAAAAGGAGGAAGTGCCTGACTAACTTGTATCACTAGAAGTAATTCTATTGATCATAAAAATAGAATTCTGTCAGCAACACAAACATGCATGAGCTATAACACCAATTGGCAATACAATTCTCTCATTAGTTATGGTGTGGACTCATATCCGATTGAAATACCCCATAAATACACAAAAACATAAAATGTCAAATTAATTTCTTATTGTCATGAAAAAAATGGTGTTACCAAGATGATACAGTATGACAGGTAAACTTGCTTTAGTTAATGTTAGAAAATTATTTGGATGTTCTGAATAATTATGTCAGACTAAAGTACAGACAGATGTGAGAAAAAACTGTTATAATATTTAAAAATGATTATATGAAGTATAATGATATAACGAAATATCTTCTAACTCCTGTGTATCCGGGTATCAGTGTTTTGGTGCATCACAAAAACAAAAATTTTTTTGCAACACAGATGTTAGTGAGCTAAAGTTACTGCTGGGCTAATGTATTTTGACTGTTTCATTTTGTGCCTACAGTCATGTTTGGTTGTTGAGAATTTAATACAATGTAAAGTTAACCTTGTGTATCATTGTCAGTTTGTGCATTGCTTTTATGACAGCATGGTTCATGAACATATTTCACAGAAATTCCACAGAAAATTGACTTTTTGGCACAAGCATCTCTCTCAACTGATTAGGTATGATGTGGACTCATATCCGATGGAAATACCCCATAAATACACAAAAATATAAAATGTAAAATTGATTTCTTATAGTCATTAAAAAAAGATGCAACAGTATGACAGGTAAACTTGCTTTAGTTAATGTTTTAAAATTATTTTGATGCACTGAATATGTCAGACTAAAGTAGAGACATATGTGAGAAAAAACAGTTATAATATTTAAAAATGATTATATGAAATATAATGATGTTACGAAATATCTTCTAACTCCTGTGTATCCGGGTATCAGTGTTTTTGGTAGCCTGGACCCGCCCATACTTCCTGTGCTACATTGAATTTTGCAAACTAGTCAGTCTGGCCAGGCTGCCGTATTAGAGCTCTTCCGTTTCCCAAAAAATGGGAACCAATGAGAAACAAGCTTACGCATACGTCATCAGAGTGAGTTTTCTGATTGGTTGTAGATTCGCCCAGTAAAATACAGAGGCATCTGATGTAGAGGTGTTGAAATGAATCATATAATCGATGCATCGCGATGCAGACGTGGACGATTCTGTATTGATGCAGTGAAAGAACATAATCGATTATTTCGCAGTGACAAAAATAAGTTTAAAAAATTGCCCCAGCTGTCAATGGCTGCGCCATGACGCTCACATAGCGCAGTGCATGGACCGTCATTAGCCGGCCTTTTTAAATCATGCTGTTCTGCCTCAGCTACACTTACTCTTGCACCACCGTATGTAGCCTACTGGTCATGATATTTTTCACACTGTGACTAACCACTATTTACCACAGAGCAGTACTTAGCTTAGCATTTAAGGGTTCAGGGAAAGGCATACCTGCATTGCTAGAGGGTTATGTTTAAGTGTACGTGAGTTATGTGAAATGTTCTTTTAAATTACATTGTCATGTTCATTATGCATCTGTATGATCTTTGTCTGGTATTAACAAGTTAAATAATGCACACTGGCTGTTTAAAACTTACTTGGTTACATTTTTTGTAATAACGACTGGGAAGAAATAGAGGGGTTCCCGGGTTCTTGGTGGGGTGACCCATTGGCACGGGGGTGTTTCAGTAGTTTGGAGTTTATATGCAATTTTGTGTGTTCATTGACTTATTTTGATGCATGTCAATTATTCCTTTTGTACAGTTTTTGTTTTGCACATTCTGTATTTGTAAGTGTGAATAGTAGCACTTTGTAAATAATTGCACTTTATAGAAAAAAGAAAAAAAAACAGAATTAATTTTGTTAAATTCTACTTGGCCTCCTCCGCCTTCTCTACTGCAGTGGCTATCTTACACCCAGCAGTGACTGTGGCAGCCATGTGACTTGTATAATTCATGCTTCCATATCTATTAAAAACATCCAAAATGTGTCAAATTATCAGCTTTTAAAATATTTGGAGCGTTTTAATTGCTCTAAATGCATTCATGGAATGCATCGTGATGCATCGAGATATTGAATGGAATGGAATCGTTGACTTAATAATCGTAATAGAATTGAATCGTGAGACCGGTGAAGATTCACACCTCTAATCTGATGGACGTAGGTTAAGCCCGCCTCCCAGAAGGCATGTAGTAAGGCAGCCTCGCCAGACTAAGCTAAGAGTTTATCAGTCGCGTTAGCCAGGCTAGTGTTTTGGTGCATTTTTTTTTGCAACACAGATGTTAGTGAGCTAAAGTTACTGCTGGGCTAACGTATTTTGACTGTTTAATTTTGTGCCTACAGTCATGTTTTGAATTGAATTGAATGCAGTGTAAAGTTAACCTTTGTGTATTATTGTCAGTTTATGTGCTGCTTGTATGACATCATGGTTCATGAACATATTTCACAGATATTCCACAGTTTTTTTTTTTGCACAAGCATCATAAATGCAGAAAAGCACTATATACTATTTGTGCATTTTTAATGATTATATGAAATGTTTTTCATATTCAAAACATTTAATGTAATCAATCACATTGGCCAACATTTTTATTGCCGTTGGACATGACCAATGCAGTCAGTTTTACGAGGAATTGCTCTGTTAAGTCATGCTGTTTAGAGTAGAATCTGGATCACCAATCAGAATTTAGTGCACATTTACAATCACATGGGCCCTTAAAGTCACTGTTACATAATATGTTACATAATGTAAAATATATTTATGACCAACAGTAGCTGTTTAACCTGTTAAATTTAACGTTTAGAAAGGAGGCTGTTTTAAACAGAATGTTTCAAATATAACTTGAATGGATAAACACTGTTATTGTTTTACACACACACACACACATATATATATATAAAAATGCACTTTAAATGTAAAGTCTCCAAGACTATCATTTCATTTCAAATGTAAGAACTTGAACTGTGTGTATGTTCCCTTGTTATCAAAATCATGGATTACCTTTTATGTTCTACTAACAAGTGATGTAACGATTATGACTGTTGTAGGCTATAAATCACGCTGATTTATTATTAAAGTAAATGTTGTGGATTTTCAGAAATAAAACCCTATAAATACTCCAAAACACAAAATTTAAAATGCATTTCTTATATTCATATTAAATTGTGTTACAAAGATGATACAGTATGACAGGTAAACTTTCTTTATGTTTGAAAATTATTCGGATGCTGTGTATATATCAGGCTAAAGTAGAGACAGATGTGAGAAAAAACATATTATGTTATACTTTTTAAAAATTAGTATATGGTTTGCAGACTGAATAGGATGGTTGGCTTTTTAAAAAGCCACAGACTTGCATGGATGTCAGTACACAATTAAATGTGAAAGCTGGCAGTAGTTCAGATGTGAAATGTTTAAAATGTGAAATGTGTATTTTGTAATGTTTTAACAAAAGGTACCTGTGTGGTCATATGTTCCCAGCAGTGCCTGTCTTTCAATCATTTTCAAAGAGCTAAGTTGAAAAACAAGGTATGAGCTTTCATTGGGCTCATAAGGCTATGCAGATATCTTTCAAGAACTTTATTTTTTTTATCTAAGATGATATGGGGACCTGAAGGAACCTTCATTTGCCTTGAAATTAGTACATTGACCACAAAGGTTTAATAAGTAGAACTGTCAGTGTCTTTGATGGACTGCTTTGTATCTTTCAGTTCCGCACCTACTCTATCACAAGGGGCTGCGGTGGAGGAAAGCCTCTGCCAGTTGTTCTGTGTGACCCCACGGGGCTGGAAGGAGGCTTTAATGCTGGCCTTGATTTCACCAGCATCCTCTAGGGAAACGTACAAGACCGCTACCAGGTAAAAAGCAGTGAGGTCAGGTAGGACTACTGATGTTGGATTAGAAGCTCTGATAGTTCATTTGTGTGTCTGTGCAATCTAGACTTTGTGCTCTTCTCAGACAAAATAGTTGTTCTGTTGTGTTAGTGTCCTGGGAGCAGTGTTGTTATGATTATTGTTATGATCAATCAGGTTTAAGTACCCAGAAGTCCCACCTAAGTAAAAGTACAGATATATTACCAAAAATTACTCAAAGGCCAAGCTCCTCCCAGCCAGAATGATTAAGAAATTTGCAGCTCTCCGCAGAAAGGCCAACCAGCTAGGTGAGTGATGCACTGGGATGCCATTCACTTCTGCTGCTTTACTGATGCAAGACCACCACAAGATGGCAGTGTTGTCTGGAGATATCACCCCTAGTAGATGTCCATACATATATCATGGTTACATGTAAAATAGGAAAAACCTGCTCATGAAGTTTTGTTTGTCTCAGCGAGCTGTAGCTGGACCTTTTTACAGACATCTTATGCTGAACGCTGTCATTCAGTTCCTCCCAGTAGCAGAGAGCTCCTTTGACAATCTCTTCTCAGAGGAAGAAACTGACTAAAGCTTTCATTTCTAGTTGTTTTGGCTTGCATTTTGTGAGAACTAAACGCTTAGAACTGTTACGGCTTTAGATACAGCTTTAACTGGTAGAACTTGATCTGTAAGAACTTTAAAGCTTCATGTATATCCCTTTACTGATGTTTTTAATGGCGAAGTTGAAAGTGTAAATCTGCCACATTTTCTGCTCTATGTTTATCCAATCATCAGTTCAGATGAATTTCTTAGTATAACCTTCACTATTGATCGTAAGTGGCTTTGTTAATACAGTAGTTACTGAATCCTGTTAATGCCATTTGGGCAAAAGATGTATTAAACAAGAACTAGTGAAAAGAAAGTGTCCTGCCTCATGTTTTAGACCTTGGCCTTAATATTCAATTATATTAATTTTAATCAATCATGGATTTTAAATACTGTACATCACAGAAACATTGGCACATAAAAAAAGTTATTATGTACTAATGTAATAGTACATAATAGAAGCTTCACATAATCTGCTACCATGTTAGCATCATTAGCTAACACACATTTATTACGTGACTTCCATCATCCTGGTCACTAAGCCATGTTCTTGACGTACCCCACAGGGTGTGTGGTTGCAGAAGGCCTAGCAAAGCAACCAGCTCTGAGACATCAGTGTCCAGGCTTACAGCAGCCTTTCTTCAGCAATCCTTTTCCATGGAAAAGTCCCAGCTCAAGCAGCAGTTCCCTGTTGTTCTACCTCTGCCTGGATCGGGCAGAGATCATACCTGAGCCCTTTTGCTCTCTTTAAGGGCCCAGGAGAGTTTCCTACTGCTCATCCACCCGGTCCGAGAGCTGCTGACCGGGGCCAGAATGTCGTCTCGAGGCATGAAGGTCTGTGAGCTGCCAGTGGATATCTTCAGGGAGCCCAACGTCTTCTTCAACCAGCCGTTCCTAGCCGCTTGGAGGTCCGTCATCAGTGCTTTGTTCTGGTGTTCTAGTTCCTGTGAGATGGTGCAATAGCTCGAGTTAATTCCGTAAATCCTTTTCGGGGGTACAACCTGTTATCAAAAATGTGCTTACCTGTATCTTGCACTTGGCCTCAACCATTTGTAGCTTAGTTTGGGCCAGTTCTTTCTCCAGCTCCCGGACCTGGTCTTGAAGCAGGTTTTTCTCCCTGCATGATGAAGGGTTTGTCATAGTCGCTGATTCTTCAACATGAAATGTGCCATCCGCACTGAACAGCTTGCAACAGTTTTCACATTCCATCACTTTCGTCTGTAAAAACACAACACACAACGTATTTATTCCAATAGAAACTGTTATTTATAGAAGTCTTTTGCCTTGAATTGTTTATTGGGCAGTGTATATATTGTGTTTATGTTTTACCAAAAAACATCATGCACTGTTTTGAGTACACTGGTTTGAGTGTTATTCTGATGGCATTACAGTGCAATCATTTTCTTTTGTTAGACTATGTGTTCTACAAGAAAGGGCCTGGTGATCTGGGCCAAAGGGCTGAGTATTACTTTAATAGAAGCCAGTTCGCCATCATTGGCAGTCTGCCGTGTCTCAAGGCGGGCATTCAGCTGAGAGCAGATCTGAAGATAAAAGCAAGGGGGAAAAGGTAAAAACAAATAATAATAATTCATAGGTAAGGAACTACATTCTTATTTATTAATTACTAATTACTGTTCTTGCTCATAACAGTAGAAAGCAAGAAAGGAGAAGGTGTAGTATCCATACCTGCTTGTAATCAGCAATGATGCTATATGCTCTATTTATCTCTGCCCCTGCTTCGTCTAGGTCTTTTCTGAGGACTTCCGTCAACTGTAGGTATGAAAACCATGCCAAAATTATAATTAATTAATTACAAAAAAAATGTTAAAATAAAAAAAAAAAACCTTACTGTACCTGGGCGGCCTCCTCCTCTTTCTCTCTCTTCTTTTCTGTTGTCACTTCCAAATGATGCCTGGTTTTTAAAAGCTCTTGTGTCAGCTCATCAACCTTGTCCTCAGCCTGAGAACATAGTCACACACACAGACAGATCTTATGGCTAGGAGGATATGGATTAGAATGTTTAGAATATGTTGTTATGTTGTTAGTCTGTTTTGACTAACCTGGTCTAAGGCATTTTTAAGGGCAATCTTGCTTGTGACAAGTTTGTGTGCCAGGTGGTCATTCTCCTGCTCCAGACGCAGACTTGTCTCGTGAAGACGTAGGTTCTCCTGCTGTCAATGGCAAACATAGCCTCTCCGTTAGACTCCGGTAGACTACCACTACACTGGAAACCCACCACAGAAATGTGGGGTTTACTTTTTATTAAATAAAATTATACTTGTATGTCACTGACAAAAATATAAGCAAATGAATGCTTAAAAACATACCAAATACAATGAAAATGAAATTGACTGCACTGTTATAATTGCCATATTTCATTTGTTGGCACTTTATTATCTCACATTTTTCAGTTCACCTGGATCTGTAGTAATTCTGTACTTACTGCCATTACTAACAGACTAATAACACTTGTACTAGTAACAGTATTATTAGTAGGCCTAACACTAAAACTAGATTGGCATGGGGTCTGCTAGAAGATCAGTGAAAGAATGAACTCAAGGCAGGCAGAAAACTCTTTGCATTGTACATTATGTGCATATTTGGAGTAACCTATATGCTCAAGATGATTTGAAATCCATATCCAAAGTCTGGGCACCCTCTTCATCCCAACCCCATCCCTCTCAATCAGCTGTCTGTATCTGGAGGCAGAAGACTGACCATGTGCTTAGAGAGAGGGCTGCGGGGGTTCTCTCAAGGGATACTGAAGGCGAAACATGGGACTGAACATGGGGGGGGGGGGGGGGGGGGGCTTGTGGACTCACCTGGTATCTGTCAAGAGGGTCTTCCTGTTTCAGTTTCTTAGAGGGTACCTGTGAAGTGAGGAAAGGAAAGGGGGATTTGAATTGCTGTTATATTATATACCATAATTGTTTACAACAAAAAGAGTTTGTTTACTGGTGGTACAGTGAAGATTATTGCATCTTTCACCCTGAACAAAGGAGTTGAATAAACAATCCTAAAAATGCCACACACTGAGTACTGGCACATTATCATCTGAGATGGTTTGAATCATTGCATGCTTAAGCAGTGCACAGCATGTGCAGTAGACAAAACACACCTTCCAGAGGCCACTAAATCTGCTGTCTGTAGCATAAACTCCACACAGATTATGTGAACACCAGCTTAAAACATTAATTAATACATGATTATAACACCTGTTCATGAATTAACTTGTCAAGGAATTCCTTTCCTGACTTTTCGTTTTTTTAACAGACAATATGTCTACACGACTTACCTTGCTCTTCCAAGTCCAAATAATAAAAAAAATAACCACTAAGTTTATGTCACAGCTCACAATATGAACATCTTAGACAGCATTACTGGATTACTGCACAGCATTACTTTCTCATGATGTCGGCACAACTGCACTTTATCCCATGGCTGTACATGTTGCTGAACTCACAGGTTGTTTGGGTAAGGACTCCGCCACCAAACTGGCAAGGATCTCCTCCTCAGACATCTGGTTGATGACGTGGGCATTGTAAGCCACAGAGATGGACACTTCTTCCATCATGTTTGCCGTGTAAGATGAATACGATTCAGAGTGAGAGAAAGAGTCTGAACTGAGGGAGACAGACACGCCAGCAACAAGCTCTGCTGACACATTATCACACAGCAACTAGTATCCCAACCAGAAGGGGAGGGAAGGGGAGGGCTCACACTTACTGTAGGACTGCAGGTGACACCCACTGGTTTTAGTTTCATTGTTTTGAGGTGGAGCACAGCGTTTCATGGCCAATTTGTTGGGATTGTGCTGTTGCTTATTGTTTTATAAAACGTTTATAAATACATGTTTTACAGACATACACATCTACAGATGTGGAATCTGAATTGTCTCGGCACTACACAAAAACCAGGGTTGCATAAGGCGAAGGCCTGTGTTTGTCTGGATTATTCAATATGAAATTTAATGGTGTCATCTGCAGGTACTTCTTTTTGTCATACTAACAGTAATTCTCCTGTGTTTTCATTATGTCTTAAAACATACAAGGACACTCTCCAGAAGAACTAATTAACACTTAGCTTGAGCTTTACTGAGGTCAGTTTTCACTTTGCCATTTTCTCCTCATAGCATGTCTGTGTGACTAGAAATAATAACACGTGAACCTTAGATCCAGTCTGCGTGGCTAAAAATCCAATAACAAACAGGAGGACCAATCTATGTAGGCTGCCATGCTCCTGGCATGCAGGCTGTCTTGTCCCTCAGAGGGGAGCAGGTGCCAGAACATTCCTGTGCCCCATAAGCTGCTTAAGTCGGCCCTAAGTTGGCCCTAGCCTCTCCTCCCTGGCAGAAGGAGCCAAAGAGGCAGAGCATTAACGCTTGAAAAACAACACACTACACAGTTTGTAAAAAACATAACAATATAACTGTTGGTTGCTATGTGCTTTCACCTAGTCTTTGTAAGTAAGGTTTTATTGGCCCTATAAACAGAGGTCTGTTGGGGGGGGGGGGGGGGGTAATTGAATCTAGTGAGTAGAAGAGGTGACCCTTGTCCCTTGAGATCAAGAGAGTGAAAACAAATTCCAGAATCTAGATCCTGATATTTTACTATTGGACTGGTCACCCTCCCCCTCCCTTGATTAAAACATTGTTGGAAAGCTGAATCGATTTTTAGTAACATCAGCACACACACACACACAATAATAATAATAATAATAATAACAATAATAATAATAATATTAACAACTAACAGCACTATAATATCCTGTACCCTCCCTTGGATTTGAAGGTTTGAAAGGTCAGGCATTAACCTTTTGGAGTTTCTTTTTAATAGGAACTCTTAGTGTTTCACATAGTGTTTAAACTGTGCATTAACCCTAGCTTAGTGCAAACACTATAAGACACTATAGGGTAAATTGACAACTTTTCAGCTATTCCCAGGTACACCTGAAATCACTAACTTCTAACAATGTAGCAGTGCCAAAGTTCATTCACATTCATGTTCCCTTTACCAGGACCGGCCAGTGCTTAGTGCGTAAGCTAGAAACCACATTTACAGGTGCAAACATTTCACCAGTCCTACAGGGTGTGGAGGTTTTAGTGGATCGAACTGTTGTATGTCATATTTAATGTCAAACGGATGAGGCAAGTTGATATTCAGCAAGACATAGCCACCACAATCTTGTTTATTAAAACTGAGACAACTAAACACCTTCATAAGGAGTCATGCGTACAGTATGCTTAAAGAGAATGAAATGTCTGGATACACCGGTGTACCTGGGTACCTGGGTAAGCCATATTCAATGTTTTTGTTATCATAGACAAATGACAAATGTGAGCAGTGAATCCCCTCTTTACCAGAGAGCACATACCATACAACAGCAGCTGGGAACACACAAGAGATTTTTTGACAAAGGCCCTAAGGGAGATGCCATATCTTTTGTCAGCTGATTATACAAGCGTTCTTCTCTAGTGCTTAGGCTGAATAAGCTTTGAGGCTGAGCAGGATTTCAAACAAGTTCTTCAAGTATCGCAGTAGGACATTGAAGCACAATGAATGATCTAAATGAATGATATCTTGCAATCCCAGGAATGCAGACCTGAGAAAACCCATCCCATCAGGGGCCGCGCCCGGTGCTACGGGGGAGCACGGCTTTTTACCGAGGGTGCTAATGAATTGCAATGACATCCAAGAGGCAGATAGCCACAGACTGGGCCATACTTACTAGTAGTTGAGCTCTGTAGGCCTGTTTATTTTTTCCTTTTTGGGTGGCATTGTCTAGGCTATCAACAATGAAAAAAACTGAGCTAATGATTTTAAATACCAAAGTAACAGCAGTGACACGGGATTAATAAACGGCCGCAACCTCAACTTCTGACACACAGAAAGAACAGAACTTTTGATGATGATGGTGAACTTCACTCCACCGAAACATGGACATAACACTGCATAACCCCAATAAACCATGAATAGATCATTAGAGCAGGCTGCTTCGTAATAAAAACGTGTCTTACCGTCATGCACTTAACAAACAGCAAGAAGTTTTCTCCCTGTGGAGCTGGATCAGTATCGCTGATACGATCACTCATTTTAGTATCTGTGTTAGTTGTCTGCATTAGATTTTTAGATCTGACAGTTTGACGATTTTAACTTCGGTCACCTGCCAACATATATCTTCCAACTTTCAACAACACAAACACATTCCCATGATGGCATGGTTTGCGACAGCTCTGGAATACGTAATGCACTTGAACGTCAAAAAAATCTAAACGTGACTACTGAAACGATTCGGTTGTGTTGTAAAATAAAAGGCTATGTGATTACATTCATATTAGTACAGTATCAAAATATGATGCTAAATATTGGTAGGGACTATTTTGTCTTCCCAAAATATTAGCCTACTCGGCACTTGCAAACCTACGCCCTTGGTCTAGGTAAGGGCCTTAAATGTTCAGTGAAATTACGTACGCCACCTGTCAACCAGAGTCAACGTAGCCTATACGCACTATCTAACCTGGAACCCCGGCAATATGTGAAATTACCCGAGAGGATAGCCTCACATGTGAAAAATGAAATATTGCCGTGTAGGCCAAATCCATTTATTTCTGCAAAGTAACTGTATTCTGATTATCACCTATTTAAACGGTAACTGTAACGGAATACAATTAGGCCTACTCAGAATTTGTATTTTAAATACGCAATGCCGGTAGGCCTACATATTCCGTCCCCAACACTGGCTATTATTATTATAATACCTCCAACACAAAGACAGCCTACTGTAAACACATTCACTCATACTCAAATGCGACTAAACTCAATACTTCACGTTTCCATTCACTGCACGAGCCTTTAAAACAAAACAAAAAAAAACGGCAAATGTTTTAATAGCGTCAGAGGGTAAATCAGTGGTCACTGT
This sequence comes from Limnothrissa miodon, assembly GCA_017657215.1. NCBI lineage: Eukaryota > Metazoa > Chordata > Actinopteri > Clupeiformes > Clupeidae > Limnothrissa > Limnothrissa miodon. The sequence goes on along the minus strand of JAGFZM010000117.1, from coordinate 186,529 downwards.
ACAATTAGGCTACATTCAGAACGCAACATAGCCTATTCTTAAAGAACAGACGAATATGCAGAAAGACCATAAAATATGACAGAATCGTCATCATTGTTCTGTGTCTAAAACAATCTGTTCGTTGATAACTTTTTTTATTTTCTGGCCGAAATGTTACCACACAATAAATAATAGAGAATATAATTTAATATTTGAAAATGGGATATTTTCTTGGGGTTGCTACGGGGGTGCTTTGGCTATAGCACCCCCTAGCGTTCCCCTGGCGCCGCCCATGCATCCCACTGTGTTCCCATATGCTCTCTCATATCTGCTTCGATAGGCCTAGATGTATGTATGAATGGTTTATTATTAGGAAACGGCTCAGGTGAAGTATGTCCTATGATCTAAGTACCTCAAGATGAGATTTTCAATTTAGGCCTAGGCCCTACTCTAATTTACTCATTGGCAGTGCACTAGGCCTATTGTTGGGAAAGATTTCATCTTGTCACAGACAGATGTCCTCACAAACACCTACTCAACCTCTCATCTCTAACACTGTAATTACTCTGAATCTTTGATTCAAATGATGCCAGTATGCCAGTTCAGATTATGCCATTGGTGTTCTCCAGGTATCAATTTTGGCTTTGTGCTGTATGTGGTCCGGGAGGCGCATTGGCATTTCATATTTGAATGGAAAACCAGTTATTGTTTTTGTAATTTAAAGCATGCAGAAATGTCTGTCATTAAATAAATCCCGAAAAATTCCCACCGATTTTTTTTTAAATATTTATTCATATTCAAAAACATTCTGTGAAATAAGTGGCCGATGATCTTGAGGAGTGATAAGAGGTTACGATTTCATCATATTTTCAGTCTGAAATGTTAAGATCTTTTCTAAGGGGATGTTGTAAGTGCTTTGCAGTGAATTAGTGGTGGCATTTATATAAAGCTCTATGTCACATTACATTAGTGGGTTTACTACAATTTAATGACAAATGTATGAATGTGAAATCAAGTAAAACAAAATAAGAATGAAATAAAACCCATGACAGAATTGAATTGTTAATTGGTTTTATATGTTGCTATAGTGTGAATATTCACAACACAGTGAAAAAAATAATAAGTTTAGTATTTGTATTAACACATTGAGTAAGTCATCAATTTAAAGTAATTTGTAACACAGCAGGAAGAGCTTGTCCAGGTGATGAAGTATGATCATATTCAAGAGGATGGATATTTTGGGTCCAAAAGCAAACTACGTAAAACCACATAAACTGGAATGTGAATTGAGCTGTAGTGATGAACAGAACATTTATAGGTGACACAGTGAAACCATACATACAATTAACAGCTATTTCATTCATTTAACACTTAACACAGTGCTGTTCCAATGACACACGACTCAAATGGAAGGAAAAATAAGAGACTATGTGATTGCATAACATGACTCACATTTTTAAATAAATATAACAGATACAAAAAACAAACATGTTAACTTAATTTCTTTACTTGCACATTTTGTCTCAAAATAAAGAGGCAATCATCCCCTTGGAATACAAACTAGTGATGTGGTAAGAATCATAGAGGTAATTTTATAATGTTCAAATAATTCAAATCCACTTTCACTCAGACATAGCAGCTGAAAAAAGTTACAAATGTAGACATTTGCTCAGGCCCTCACGTGGCATGTCTTCACAGAGTAGTAACCTCTGCTACATTAGAGGGGTTGTCTAAGTCTTGTTCTCTTTTCCGTTTTCAATTCTGGCACACAATACTTGCATAGAGACAACCTTAAAACTGTTAAAACTGGACTCTTTTTCTGTTAGCTATACAGATCTAGAAAAATGATGAAGAAAAACACAGTGATCTCCAGAAGAATTTGAGTCCTCCCAGTTAAGGACATATTTCTGTCTGATTTTTTTTCTTGACTAAAGATGAAATGTAGAGTTAAGAGGAGGAAAGGAAACTGCTTATATCCCTCACAGAAGGAGTGATGGAGAGAAACAATTGTCAGCAGAGAAGGAAAGCTTTACAGGAGGGAGACAAGGTGAGTCAGAAACTAAGAACTGAGGAGGGACAGTGGGTATCATTGAGGGATAATCTGGTTCAGATGTGACCTTTAGAGGTGAGTCCAGCTGAGGTCACTTTCCCTGTTTGTGATATGATGAATGGCAAACATTATTTTGTCTTTAAAGGACTGGGGTTGTTGTGGTGGGTATCGGTGTGGGTGTGGGGGGTATTGTGTCCTGAAGTGAATGTGTGTGTGTGTGTGTGTGTGTCAGCCCCAGCTCAGACATCGGTGCTAATGGCACGGGTGTTGGTGTAGAAGTCGGGCGTGGAGCGGCTGCTCAGCAGGGCTGAGTGCAGGGAGGACATGGAGAAGGACGTGGCCGGGTTCTCGTAATGTGCCGGCATAAATGCCAGTCGCTCGCCGCCATTGCGCAGGTCGTCCATGGACCGCATGTAGTAGGGCGAGCACGTTGGGCAGAACTTGGGTGGCGGCTGAAGCAGCGGCGGCATGGCTGGAGCTGGCGGCTCGTAGGGCAACGTGAGGGGGGTGACCGCCGAGCCGTCCACCCCAGGGGCACTGCACGCATTGCAGGCAAACTGTGGCTGAGGGTCCCCGGTCGAGCCTGCGTCCACTTCTGAGTCATTCTTCTTACAGCAATAATACTGTGGACAAGTGAATGTGTGAATAGGAAGAAGAGGTGGAGGTAAATATGGTGCACAGCTCGTGGTCAAGTAGCTGTAAGTGTGCGATAGGAATGTAGGTATCTAACATCTCATGGACAAATAACAAGTGTGTATGTTTGTGAGTGTGCTGTGTGAATACATGTATCTAACAGCTAAGTAGTGAGTGTTTGAGTGTGTCAGTGAATGTGCCACGTGAATGTATGTATCGAACCAGTAGTGTGTATCTAACAGTTAAATAGGGGCTAAGCAACATTCTGTTTTTCTCTCTCACGAGCTCCCTCTAAAGACCGCTGTATTGCATTGTATTGCACTGCATTCTATTGGAGGCGGTCCACGCTGCTGAACATTGCAAGTGCTGTATCTACCGGTATTGGCCACGGTGGCACATTCTACACCGTTTGTTCGCCGTGTAATGACTAATTTTAGCATCCTAAACTGTATGAAACGGATTAATTAAATGAAAAATGTTGCATATTGGGCCTTTAATACGCTTGTACTAAAATGACACTGTGCAGCATGCATATTGTGTTTTTTTCAAAGTGTACTTCTTTTGCAGTACCCAAGCCAATCTCTGCACCACGAAAATCTATGGTTCATTTCAGCCACCTAAAATGTTTTATCTCCACACTATTTAAAGCTCTAATGTGTAAAATGTGTTCTTTTAGTCTTGCGCCATGCAGTTCAAAGTATGTATTACAGCTACGGTAGCCTTCGCTATTCAAAACGCTAATATGTCAAACATCTAGCTAAAAGCAGTGGCAACAAGTGATAATATAAATGAGAAATTATTATTTTTCTTTGAATGAGATTAGTGAGATGTGGTAATATTGACATTGCACATCTCTCGACCCGACTGAAAGCGAATGAAAAGCTACTTCTGTAAGTTCTGTTCAATAAGAAAGAACGGCTGCTTTTGTATCAGACAAACATCCCCTCTTCCCCTCTCTTACTCTGTAATGTCATAACATTATAACTATTACAACTAGCTCACAGCTTACTCACATTCAAGTGCAGAGTGGAATATAATAGCATGTCATTTCGTAGATAAAAATATAACAGTAAGCTTGCCACTTCGTGAAAAACAAGGGTTAACCTAATGAGGGGATAGACAACAATTTTTACCTGTTTGTTACAAAACCTGTAGCTTGTCAAACAGAGGGGGCTATGAAATTAGGCTATGTAAAATATCTTAAACAAAGCTAAATGAATAAATAAAATAAATAACACTTCTGGTACTGTCATTGCAGGTGAATCTACCCAGTCAACATTATAACATCCCAAACACTGGGGAGCCTTACAGAACAAACGTTAGCTTCAGCCATATAGCCTAGTTGTTTGCCACAAGCGAAGAGCAAATTGTTTAAATTAACGTTACACATGGAAAGCATACACTAGACTAATGAAACATTTTGAATTCAGACATAATCTACCTGTCCAGAAGGAAGCAAACAAACTCGGCGTCTCTTTCAATCTTGTTCCTTCATCTTGCATGCATTCATGATTCATGCCATTCACATCTAATGTTAGGGAATTAGCATCTCCGATGTTCTTTTTTTCCGATGTCACTGGTCTTGCTCTTTTCAATATCCTTTTTCTTTTTTGGGAGAAGAAGAACATGCCTTTTCGCAAAATTCTGATTTTGAGTATGTGTGATCCGCCTTGTTTTACGTGACAGCTAAAAACGTGAACGGCGAAGCCAAAGCCTGTGTATTATGTCCCTTACCTGCTAATGTATTTCAAGATGGCGAATGACTATGGAGAGACACCACCCATTCATGCCTATGTAAATCCACCATTTAGAATTTGAAATTGATGGTGGTGGTAAATATTCATGAAAAAGCACATAGCTAAAAATGCTACATATTGTGCCTTTAAATATAACACTGGTCACCTTGTTAAAACAGGTTGTTGGTAATCAGATTTTCTATAATTCACTGAAGTATGAAATTCTTGTTTTATCTCCTGTAGTTTATTTAAACCCAAGACATAAGATTTGAGACAAACATGCAAGCACAAGTGACAGGACAAGAACAAGCGAACAATTTGGCAATGAGACATATGTGTTAATAGTTCATGTTTTCAGTAGTTTTGAGTATACTTCTTTATATATATATATATATATATATATATATATATATATATATATATATATATATTTTTTTTTTTTTTCCCCAGAAAATTTGTGCACCTGTGTAGCCAGTACAGATAAGCAGTCAAGTTGTCTCTGGGATGTCTCCCAGAGCCAGCCAATACTGCCTGAGTCATCTGCACTGTGGGCAGACCTTATCTGCCAGTCCATACTGTGATTCTAAGTGTGTTTGTGTAAATACATCAGGCTCGATTTTGTTTGTGTTCACAAAATCATGAGTCTGCTCATTTTAAAGGTGAGGACACATTACCTGAAGTCTACAGTAACAGAGCACTGCTATGATACACAGGAGTATCACCGTTGCCAGAATTCCTCCAGTTATGACAACAGTTCCAGCTGTCATCCGACCAGATCTCCATCAAACCCTGCACAGTTAGTGGAAGTTACTTGTCTGTTCTTTTCAGCCAAAACAACTCAATTAGTTCCTTAATGCATCCACACAAAAAAACATTGATAATCACTTACATTCAGCAATGTGTGCTTTTAGTACCTGCCAAGATAATAAATAGTTTCCGTTAAACAAGCTAACAGCATAGTTGATACACAAAACACTCTGGCATTATAGAAGTGCTGGGCGTGGTGTCAGCCTACAGTGTGTTTCTCAGCAGTGATATGAGTGCCTGCCTGAGTGCAGCGTGTGTGAGTGGAAGGCGGGTATGGCAGGGCATAGGATGTGAACTTACATGAGGAGCGTGGGAGAGGAAAGGCCGGAGAGGCTGGAGAGGCAGGAGGGGTGGCAGGGGACCAGGATGCCTGTGGGCACAGATGCTGCTCCGAAGGCACCAGGCATGGGTCACAGCGCCTCCACTGAACAGAGCCTCTGCTGCTTTTACACGCATGCATGGAGAACAAAACAAACAACAACAAGGACAGCTGAAATACAGGCTTTGATCTGCAGTTATGTGGTGAAGGACTGAGCCCCAAGGAGCAATCTCAGGAAGGCTCTTTATTACTTTATTAACAGCTTTCGTCTTCATTACAGTAAGTGCACAGACAGCCACTAGATGGTGCACAGGTGCACTACCTACATTGCAATGGCATTGTATACCCTAAAGATTAACACATTGAGTGCCAAGGACGTAAATATATGTTTTTAGCTCCCATGCGTGTAGAGTGCTAACAACGTTTCGTTATTACGAAAATAGACACTCTATGTCACCGTGATTTTTGGAAGTCTATAGTGAAGAGAACTGAAGCAGATGACGATTGAAAACTCCTGAAATCTCACTATCCGGACATTTTATCTGGATATTGTATCACAATGGCATTTGATTGATATTATCGCATGAATCGTGTCGGAATATCGGCCAAGCCTGATCAACACCAGGTCATCCCGTCACATTGTGGGTTCGTCACAAGGTGGCAGCATCACGATGAGCCCTTTACATGGCTCTGGCCTGGCTGGATTTGTCAGCTCTCCCAAAATGCTATGGCCCATTCGAACAAACACCAGCAATAGGGTGGACCCATACTTAAACACAGCAAACAACGACAAATCAATCGCCAACCAGATGGGAAGTGTGCTAATGTGAGTTAAATGGATTAAAAGAAAGCAATGGCGCTGACTGTCAGAGGGGGCAAGCATTAAGCTCCTTATGGACCCACTGATACACCTGCTGGCATGCACACAGTACATGTCTCCTGCTAGCCAAAACCTACAGTATGGATTCAAGGATTTTATTGTCACATACTTTTTTAAAAGGTTTAAACATGTAGTGAAATTATGGGTGTTGTCTGTCTATTGTGCATTAAAAAAAAGAGAATGGGTGAAGAATGAGGTAAAGTAATAGGGTGTGTGTGTGTGTGTGTGTGTGTGTGTGATGGAGAGATGGGGATGGCCTACAGTATGAAAGTAAGTGTGGAGAGGCAACAATTCTGTCATAACTACTACTCCCAATCATTAACAAGGGGCACCCAAGAGCAAAAGGGGCAAGGAAAAACTCCCCTGTAAGGAAGAATCCTTGGGCAGAACCACAACTCAAGGGGCCAACCCAACTGCCAGAGGTTGGTGGAAGAAGGAGTGAAGGGGCAGGGGACCTGTCTCTAATGTATATAGGGGTAGCTGATGA
>JAGFZM010000117.1:108422-178422 GCA_017657215.1 Limnothrissa miodon | reverse complement strand
ATTAATTAAATGCCAAAAGAGGAGGCTATATCTTTGAAGAGAGAGAGCTCAGACAGCAGATCTATCTCCTTCTCTCCCTCTATCAGCATGCGTGAGACACATCCACATTTTTGCTCACCTCACTGCATCAGTTCAGTTGATATGTAATATTCTAGATTTTTTTTTCAGCACTTTTCATTTTATATATTTTTCATTGCACTTTTCATTTGCAAGTGAATAAAGTAAAATCAGGACAGCTTGTTTGAATATGTACAGGTTAGGTTAAGGTTAGATTTCTTAAGAGATTCACAATATTTTAGAATTTAATGCGACTTTAGAATGCTGAGTTGCATTACAATGAAAAAAAAAATTCTGCCGCTTTTTAACGAGTAATAAGAAAACATAAGAACAAACAGCAGCATAACAAGTGCAAACAAGCAGACAGAGTGTAAACAAGCACAAAAACAAAAGCCCAAATTACTGATCCATCTGCAGTCTGTTGTTGTGGTTGTCACCAAGCCGAAAAACAAAAGAACGCTTAAAGTAAATGGCTCCTTAAATTGGTCCTTGCTTCCCCTAGAGAGTCCTCTGGTAAATGGAGCATCAATTATGCATGTCAGTCAGTAAGAGACACATCAGCAGGAACATAGCCAGCTTTGCCACACCGCCAAGGCAGATTACATTTCAGATGCCCCTTACATCATCGCCCAAGTACTTGAATGATAAGCTCACTGTCTGTAGCGTGTGTCCAGTGTAGACATTAGAATGTGTGTGTGTGTGTGTAAGGTGCATGTGTGTAAGTGTATGCATGCACGATGGGCTCTGTGCAGCTTGACCTGGAGCAGCCCTTGTCACTGGGTCCGTTCATCATTCTGCTCTCTCTATTACAGCAATGAGTCTGCAGATCAATAGACAGGCACTCGTAGATCTCCGTTACCATGGCATCTTGGGGTGTGCTGACCCACTTCTCCTTCGCATTATCAACCTCTATCTCTCTCTTTTTCTCAGAGCTGCTATCTGTCTACCCCTTCCTTTGGGTCTTTCTGCACCGCTCCCTAACACTCACTACCTCTCTTTCTCTTTCCTCCTGGCCTGACTCCTCACATGGACTTTATTTCATCCTGTGCTGCTGTGATGCCTTCTCTCTACTGTCAGCTCAGGTCAGCTCAGCTCTTTGTGGGAGTGCTTTTTTGACTTGACCTCCAGTCTATCAGTGTCCAGTAGACGCCTCTATCTCGCTTTCTAACTGGCCGTCTCTTTGACAGCAGGGGGGCTAGCCTGTGACCAAGCAGAGCTTAAAGTGAATGATGTGCTGTCAAGAATGTACAGTGATTTCCAAAGGGGTCAGCTTTCACCCAAGCTATAACCTACAGTATGTAGATCAATATCCACCTTTTGTCCAACAACAGTTTCCTACAGTCCTGGTGGAACTGGTCTTTTTTCATTTTCCATGTGACGTCCGAAATCCAATAATGAATGAACGAAAAAGTACACGGACCGAACTTATTTTGTAATTTTGAATTGGTTGTTGTTATTGTGTTTTGTTCAAAGTTTAAGTTGAAACTTTTAGTTTCATATCTTAATTTTGTATTTTTATTTTATTTATAAGAACTTTAATATATTTTGAATTTGATGTTCCGTTGTGACAATAAATAAACAAATGTCTTTAAAATGTATTATTATTTTAGTTAAAAGTCATAAATAACTACAAATAGCTAATGTTATTTATTATTATTATTTTTTTAATATATATCGGCCGATATATCGGAATATCGGATTTTTAAACCAACAAATATTTGTATCGGTATTGGCCTTCAAAATCCTTTATCGGTCTGGCTCTAGTTCTGATGTTGATTACGATTATTTTTCGATTAATTGCCCAGCCCCAGAAATTGTTCTTTGAGGCTCAATAATAGTGTATGTAAATTTGTGCCTCTGAAAGAGAGTCTGGAGCACTGCGAGAGCGTCTTACACAGGCTCATTTAAAAGGCTTAGAACGAAATGTTACGTTTCGTATTTCGTATTTAAGCTTTTGTGCATAATGGCATTTTTTTCCCGCAGATTACTTTTATACTTTAAGTAGTTTGAAACCCTATATACTTTACTTTTACTTGAGTAACAACTTTAAGTTGATTCTTCAACTTCTACAAAAGTCTTTTTAAACTCTAGTATCAATACTTCTACTTGAGTAAGGAATGTCAGTACTTTTGACACCTCTGGTGGAAACAATGTAGGCTAACGATCTAAGTCCTCCTACTAAATAAAAAATATTGTTCAAAATTAAAAAAAGATGCTCAAAGCTTGTTCAAAGCTTTCTTGCTTGTAGGCATATTGGCTTCCTGTAAATAGACCAAGCAACTTACCTTTAGTCTATGCTACAAGTTTGCCTTTACGCTACTTTAAAGGGCCCATAGAATGTCAAACCACATTTACCTCGTTATTTTTGAATTTAGGTAGCTTAAGGTATCCAATGGACCATAGCAAAACTTCAACCGCCGTCTACCACCTCGTTCTACATGTAAATTTCAAGCTAGAAATGGCTGGGCTGAAACAGGCCAATCTGAAAAAAGGTGCTTCTTGACGTCGGCACAGCTAAAATACACCGCCTGTTTGCACGGTCCAACCAAAGATCGTTTTTGTTGTTGGAACAATCAGAATGTGGTTTATGATTAGATTACTACTTGTACTACATACAATAAATGGGTTGTTTGTCTTTCTGAATCCTCAGAAATTAGTTAGCACTCAGATAAAGCGTTCTTTTTCTTTTATATTATACGGTGGCCGAGAAGGACCAAACGGGCTTAGTTCGAGAAAGCCGTTTCAAATACAAAACAATGCAAACAGGTGTTTTGCATTAGTGGCACTATTAGCAAGCAGGCTAATTGACATGGCAGAGTAGAGCCTTGTAAAGTCTAGAGTAAAATATAGTACAACGTCACGTAATGTACAGCGTTAAACAAACATATAAACATAAATAAACAAAGAAAGGTCACATTACCTTGCTACGCTGTAACTGCAACTACTTTTTGCGATCCATTAACAGTTTTAGAGACGTTCTTCTACCTCTCTCGTCATCCTCCTGTGTGCCTGCCTCTCCATGGAGCTGTCATGGCAAGAGCACCCTCTGGGGTTTGGAGTGCTTCATTTGTAGTAGCTGGTTTCTGCTGCATTTAGTGTTTTGCAGCGCGTTTCTGTCTCTGTAGCGCATGTGTTTTGCATCGTTTCTCTGTCTGCAGTGCATTTCATGAAGATGCATTTGCTTTTGTTTCTTGCAGTGCGTTTTTTACTTTTACTTAATTTGCATCATTTTGTATTTGAAACTGCTTTCTCTAACTGAGCGTGTTTGGTACTTCTCGGCCACCGTAATATTACACACACACACACACACACACACACCACACCTCCACATACAATCAATATACAATAATAAAGTGTGTTCCTTAGCGATCCTCTCGCCAGCCAGTTCCTACACGCAGCAGTAGACAACGGTGACGATTCACCCCAGAGTCAGTCAAATATCCCAACACACGCAGCAGCGTGAAATCAACCATGTTCCCAACAAAAAAGTCTCTATAATCCACAAAAAACTAATATAATATAATCCAGCGGAGGAAGTAACATTACATGCACAGCAAGCTGTACAGCCAAACGCCAGTCAATGAAAATGTAAACAGATTCTTCTCACCGGCTCAGTAGAACGGTGATTAAGTTGTTTTTATATTGGACATTCATTTAACATTCAACATACAAATCCATTACGCTCCTAAACTACGTGACCTGATGACATCAAATCAAGTCTATAGCAAAGAGGTTATTGTCCTACAGTACATGTCACAAGGCTCGATTCGGAAAAATAATCATTTATACATTTTTTTGTATATTAAAAATACTATAAAAATCCATATAAATCCATTATGCTCCTAAACTATATGACCTGATGACATCAAACCAACTCTACAGCATAGCGATTAGTGTACTACATATATCACAAGGCTTGATTTTGCAAAATTATAATTTATACATATTTTCTATATTAAAATACTACAAAAATCCATATAAATAAATTATGACCTGATGACATCAAACCAACTCTACAGCAGAGAGATTATTGTCCTACATATATCACAAGGCTTGATTTGGCAAATTTATAATTTATAAAAATTTTTATATTAAAATAAAATAAATTAAATAAAAAATAAAAGGGGCTGAAAATCCTAATAATTTGTGGTGTGTCTTTGTGTTCCCATGTAGCCAAAGCATTCCTGCATTGATTTTAGTCGCTTAACACAGGGGTCCCCAACCTTTCTGCAATGTTCTCCTGCGGCCCGGGTGTGTGTGTGTGTGTGTGTGTGTGTGTGGGGGGGGGGTTACTTTTTTTTTTACTTTCCCGTAGGGGGCGTGAAGTAGTGTTTGGCTCTGTGTGTCTGTCTGTCATCTCATTTGGGGACCGCTGTTTTTACACCACCCGAGACCAGCTTTGAATTCATTTGTGGGAAGGGCAGTCAAGATAGCCTGGTAGAGATCTCCACAGATGTTGGGCATCACAGGGGTTATTAGCTACATCTGCAATGAACTCCAAATCTAATAATTATCTATATGTGTCTAGGGGTATGTAGGCAATGTTCATGTTTGTGCAGATCCAACTGTGTCTGCTAGCTGCACAGCGCAGGTATATAGGTATATATAGGTGTAATTAAGCTGCTCTTTAATTTTACTGTTTTTTTCATACTGCTAGAAATCCTTTTGTTAATTCCCAAATATTTTGTACCACAGTATAGAAACAATATGACCTAATGGTCAAAACTATTGATGTCAAGATGAGGCTTTCCTGAAGCTTTGAAGCTTTGAAATGTGTTGCAAAAAGGTTAATTTCTATAAGCTTTAAATACTCACTAAGGCCATCTAGTGGTGAATAAATATAAATATTCAACAGGGAAAACCATGCACCATGCTTATGTAAGGTGATTTAAGGCACTTTACTAATTGTGGTACATTTCTATGAATACTGAAAATAATAATTTCATGGAGACATTGGGAGTGAAATTATTGTGATTAACTGCTTTTGTAACTGTTTCTCATTTTGATAAATGGGGAGCAGTAAAGAGGTGTTTTTGTAACTGGAGAGGTTAAGTGAGAAAAGTTAGAGTAAACCAACTTGCTAAGCTTTAATAGCAGTAAGTAAATAATCCATATAGAAACACCTTCAATCCTTATATCAGAATCCGTTCTGCTATTATGTATGTATTTTCAATTCAATTTTATTTCTATAGCGCATTTTACAAAAGGCATGTCTCAAAGCGGTTAACACAAAGAGTACCAAGAGCAACAGGGGCAAAGAAAAACACCCTAGCATTGTTTGTTTTTACTTGTTATGGTAAAGGAAGAAACCTTGGGCAGTTCCGACGGCTCAAGGGGTTAACCCACCTGCTTAGGGCAGGTTTTCAGTCTCTCAGATGGTGATTAGTCCACCATTAGGCACACATCATAAGAAAATTGTGGTGTTAATATAGCAACATAAAGAGTTCCATTATAATCCCAGGATATAATCCCATATCATTGAAGCAGTCAAGCCAAAGGCCCAGCTGGAGGTTGTATCAATCATGTCAGGGTCGTCTGTGGAGCTGGAGGCAGCCCGCCCAGGAGGCCAGAGACGCACAATCAGGCAGTGAAAGGCAGGAGTGACCCTCGGCAGGGTAGCAGTGGCATATGACGACATTCAGCTACTGATATTATCTTTACATGTTAAGTAACACCATCTAGCCTTTTAAACTATTGAATAGCCCACCTTATTGGGAGAAATCTGATCAAAGTACTCCCAAACAGGCAAAACTTCCCCTTCTGATTCCAATATTCTCATTGTTCATCTCCACATTGTTCATCTCCAAGTTGCAATCCACCACAAAAAAAAAACTTCTGAAAAACGGTCTCCAACCACTGACAAAAACCCACAAGTGCGTATTCTTCATGGGACATTTTTATAGTCGAGAGTCCTGCCAAAATCAATTTAGATTAAAAACGCTAGCACCACAAACAAGGCCTCAAACGTCATGTCACGTGATCTCTCCATTTTAACACATGCCTCGATACGGAGCGTCGGCTAAAAATCATGTGATGTGCTCGATACACAATTTGAAGTCTCAATACAATCTGGCCATCACTAGCCACAACACACATCATTTCCCCTTTGGGTTCAATCTGCTGCTGTTAATGATGGTGGCACACGGCAGCATGGGGGGCGCATGGTCGGCCAGAAGAAATACGAGGACATACTCCTACTGCCTCCTGCATCCCCACCAGCCATCACGCTCATCACTATAACTGCCAATCAAGTTCCAGCAATACACACAAACACACACACACACACACACACACAGAGCTTAACCCAAAAGAACTAACAGTAAAAATGGATATTATAAACGAAAGCATGAATAAAATATGTTTTTTTTACAAAATCACAGGCTAGTCTTTAAAGACTGGACATTACCAATATGCTTTGTAAAGTTTCACAAAAAAGCTACAGCAACCAGCAGCACAGAGCAATCTGGGAGAATAAACCTGCACACTGGTCACTAACTGCACTTGGAAAATCCAAGCAGGCAGAAGACATAGACACAAGCTCTAGTGCTGCGCTGTCGCTCCCAGGCATTGGGTAAGGAGAGCTCTGTTGTCTGCCAGCACCAATCCCATCCCACCCTAGCCCCTGTCTCTCCCAGTTCATGCTGAGTACAGCACACAACGGGACCGCGCAGCTTCCACATACTTGGTAATTGTCTTTTTGGCAGGGACAGGCTGCAAGTTATGGATCCACAATCACTCCACATTTGAGCAATTCTGTGATGTGTTGCTTTGACCCTACCCACCACCTTTTTAGCACTCTTATCTATGGTTCAGACCACATCAACTACTTTTTTTGACAACAGCAGTGAATCAGTGAACAGATTTTTTGGCCTGAGGAAAATGTGTATGTAAAGGTTCAAAGAGAGCAAGAGAGAGAGAGAGAGAGAGAGAGAGAGAGAGAGAGAGAGAGAGAGAGAGAGAGATTTGGCGGGTAATGATAAGTGAGAGCAGAGATGCTGGAGGATAGATGCTGTCGTGTTGGAATAGTGATGGAAGGCTGCAGATAATCTCATGTATACTTATGATAAAACTCATTAATGCAGCCTTTCTGTTTTATTAGTTTGCATGGAAACATGCAAACTATTGTTATTCGAAGTCTTCTTATTAGTTTGCATGGGGCACAGGTAGCGCAGTGGAAGAGGAGATTGTGGGTCCGATCCCCACTCTCTCTGGCCCCATCAGAGTGTCCTCACTGAATCCTTAATTTCTAAAAAGGTTGCTGAATGGAAATTGTTGACTATGAGATACTGTAACTGCTCATACTATTCAAGAGTTTAAACATTCAAACTCAATTTGACCATTCAGCCACTTCAACTGATGATACTACTATCAAGTGTGTCCACACTCCAATTACCATAGTTACTCTCATACTTATACTACAGGTACTCATACTTATACTACAAAATGACATTGGTAGATAACTCGAAAATAAAGACAAAACACTAATACAACAAAATGACATAAGTACATGACACAAAAATAGACACTAACAGAATACTAACAAAAGGCTAGACAGTACAGCTTAAATGTTCACAGAGCGTGATAAGAGAAAAGTCTTTTTTTCCAGAATTAGTTGGAGAGTGGGCGGTTGTGGAGAGGAATGTATGTGTGTGGGGAAGGGAGGAGGGGTTAGTAGGTGGGTCGGGGGTTGGAAGGATTTGGGAAATTGAGTCCAGTGTGTTGTGACATTGTCAGTGTGTGTGATTGATTGAGTGTGCAATGCTGGGGTTGGGAGATGGAGGCTGAAAGGGATTGTCAGAAGAGATTGTCAGAAGTTTGATTTGCATTTTTTTTCCTCCTTCCCCATTCATAAAAGTAACAATAATAATAATAATAATAATAATAATAATACATTTGAAATTGCTACCCAATGCAGTTGAGGGGACAGAGGAGAGGTTCCGTGTACAACAGGGCCCTCCACACAACACGCCGAGCTTATGTGTGCATCCAATGCGTATGGGCATGCAGGATGAATACCTGCTCAGATTTCCATCTGCATGCCAAATACACCCTACATACACATTGATATAAGCTTCCTCTGAAATGTATTTGCATTAAAAAGAGTTAGGCACGCAGTGAAACACCTGCAGAGGCAACAACATGCATGCCTCCCCTGCCCTATTCTAGAATGTTGTTCTTGTTACTGGTGGATGTATGATATGTGCTTCCTAATGTGTAGTGCATTTGAAAGAAAGTAAGGCGTGTTGTGTGTGTGTACGTGAGGGGGGAGTTGGGGAATGCTGAGAGGACCCTGAAATTATGGATTTCCATCTACCCAGCACCAACCAATGCCCCTCCAAACCAACAACCAGACAAGCATGTAGCCTTTCTATCTTTTATGCTTTTGTACCCTATGACAGTTCGACAGACTGTAAACAGGGGGAAATGTACTATTGCAATTTTATGGACAAAATCTAAATAAACTCTCTATGCATGCTCCTCCACACTCGTTTTGTCTGTGTCAGGTTGAATAACAAACAAACAACAAAACACAGTCCTTTTCTTTTCTATTAGGAATATATACTGCGGTGTGAACACTTCCAGAAAATGGTGCAAGGGAGATTCTTAGCCTCTGCTGCTCAATAGGCAAGTGATGGAACAGCAGTTAGCCTTGGGCTTCTCTCTGAGTAAGCCCCCTCTGTCAGACTCCTGTTGGCCCCTGTGTGTGTGTGTGTGTGTGTGTGTGTGTGTGTGTGTACCAGTAGAGGTCTCTAGGCAGATTTATGGCTCTTCAGCAGGCACATCTCCCTCCAAGGACAAATCAACAGACAGCTTCGGATGTCAGGCAGTAAAGCAACATTTAGGTGCTGACTAGGTTCTTATTCAGCAATTGTGGCAGTGCTGTTTTAATTTGGGCACTGCTTATTTAAAGCACATAAATAACTACAACCACACAAAAACAAGACAAAATGTTTGTCTGATTGTACTCATTAATAATCAGGCATTGTTCACAGGGTTTTCAGACAAGCATTCCACATGACCCCCAAGCACTGATGCACAGAGTAGCTCAAATACACAGGTGTACGTAATCAAACACAATTTCTGAAAGTTGCATATAGACGAAGACAGCCAGACGTCACAGACTGCCACCATTTTCATTTGGGGGAAAACATTGCACTCACCCCCATTGGCCTCAAGCTATTTTGCCTCGGAAAAAATAAGCAAAAACTTTTAATTAATATGGCGTTTTACTATTTTGAATTGAACAAGTGGGACATCAACCAACTCCAGTAAGTAACGTTACATCAGGAGCTGGTGAAGTAGGCTGTGATGTGTAATAATACATTTGAAAAGTTCACTTCAAAACTGTTGTCTCAAATTTGCCTATTTATTAACTGTCAGCCTCTTTTTGTTTTCTTTTTTGTTTTGTAAACTGTTCTTACTTGAATCTCAAAATCAGTGAGTTTATTGTTGTTGCTAGGCAATGGTTGTGCAGGACAGATGGCAGGGTTAGAGTCAGTGAGCTCGTCTGCTAGCATGCCTTAAAGCTGCTAAAAGGTAGTGGAAGACATCTGGATATTCCAGAGATGGCTACTGCTTCAGATTATTTACCTACTGGTCTGCTTGTGTCTTTAACAGGCAGCTTGTAATATCGATACCAATCAAATTAAGTTTGTTGATATATCTAGCTTTTGCCTTCCTCTGTAGCTGTAAAATACTGAAATACCATGTTAATTAAAAGTTTTTGCTTATTTTTTCTGAGGCAAAATAGTTTACTCCCAATGGGGAAAGTGCAATGTTTTCCCCCAAATGAATATTGCATCGGCAGAAGCCGTCTTCGTCCATAGCTGGATTCTACTATTAAATCCTAATTAGTACTTTGCGTGTGCATTCTAGTAGTAAACTTTCCAATTTACTGACCCCTTTAGTTAGGGATGGTGTACGGCAAACCACCCCTTCACATGGTATTAACCAGAGCTTGGTTGCCACTGACCATTCCTGTGGTGGTGTTGGCTTGCCATACATCATACCTTAGTTATACTGCTTAATGCCGCCACAAAACCACTCATCTGTCATGTAGTACAATTTTTACTCTTTCTCTCTTCTTTCTCCACTCCCCTCCTTCTCCATTTAGCCAACATCTGTACATGCATGCACATGCAATATAACAAACACAATCTCTGAAATCTGATGTAGACTGTTGTAACTAATCTCCTTCTTCTGCCTTTCCATGCCTACTATGATAATTCTATGGCCGAGACGTATTAATACTATGGACTAATCTCCATCTGAGAGACTGGAAACCCGCCCTAGGCAGTTGGGTTAGCCCAGAGCCATAGAGAAAGAGAGTTACGACACGCTTTGATGGCGCCGCAACAGCGGTCACATGGTTTGTGTCAGCCTCAATAGTTCCACTGAAGCCACAAACTGTCATTGATTTCTAAAGGAGCAAGTGTGCTAATGCATGGGAAACATCAAAGTGAACTGCACACATGCATATTTTCACCGATTTTACACAATTGTATGCAAGATACTGTCAGTTATGCTTTTGAGATTACTGAAAAGTGCTGCAGTGATTAATTTGGAAAGTTTACACCGTTGCTAACTCAACTGGCTAGGTCAAGCTAGCTAGCTAGCTGGAAATTGTACGTTATAACCTATGATAATAACCATGTAAAGCTCTAAATCTGAAACATACATTATAAGAAACATTAGCAATAAATTTGTATTGATGCTGAAACACGTGTGAAGATCTACATTTATACTGACGCTGAAACATGCAACTTCATAATTTACTTGGAATATGAATTTATTTCATAATATAACAAGTTACTTGACTTTAGTCAAAGGATCACGTTCATATGGTGATGTAAGCCTATAGAATTACCAAGCTCTCAGTTCTGTCCCTAAAACTATTGAATTTTTAACATCAACATCGGCATTTCACAAAAAACAAATACAAACCTGCCAAGATTGAAGACTTTACTTATGATAGCCGATGACCAAAAGAATTAACTTAGGATAGCCGATGACCAAAATAATTAAATTAATAAAAAGACCTATTGAACTTGCATAGTGTCTGGTCACTGACTCCTGAGAGACACATCAACCCCCCATTATGTTGCAAATCAGGGCTGAATCTGAATCTGTGTTGGTCCAGATTAGTTAAGTCTCTTTATTGTCAATTTCTATACATATACTGGACATACAGAGGAATTGAAATTACGTTTCTAGCTATCCCACATTATGTCCACATTAACATAGTACAGAGCTAAGACTTCTCATATAGTATGTCCACATAGACATAGTACAGGGTTAGGACTCCTAGTATGTCCACATGGACATAGTACAAGGTTAGGACTCCAAGTGCAGCCAGGTGCTCCATCCGAGCTTTCATTGATTTTCATATGAATAGAAAAAGAATGTGTGATGTGTAACCAACATTAATCATGCCACGTTTATTCACAGTCAGTGAGGAGAGCATCCGTCCACACAGTGGCTGCCTGATTTGTGGCCTCAGAGAGACTGTCTGTGTTCCAGTGCATCATGGGTGCCAGATGTGCAGCGTGAAATCAAAGCTCAGAAACAATCAGCTTGGAGTGATATGATGTGAAAGTGTTTTTCCATTCGAGTGGATCCTAGAAAATCTGAGGAAAAGGAGTCAGACACTGACTTTTTCTGCTGCTTCTGCTCTCCTGTTCCACCTCCTCTTCAGCGGCCTCCTCATCAGCACTGTCCTTCTCTCTTCTCTCTATCCTCATAGACATGCCAAAATACGTTGCCTTCCTGATACCTGTTGCATTATTCAAGTGCTGCTGAGCAAACAAACGCAAACAGCATCATTTCGCCCTGGAGGCTCCTTCCCACTGCTGCACACATAACTATTCTGTGATGTCACCTAACACAGGGCAACGGGGAAGAGTGCGGCACACGTCCTTCTTCATTATTCAAATGAACCTTTCTCCTGGAACCACCAAAGCCACCACCAGCCGAGCAAATGGGTGTGGGGTGGATTGTGTCTTGGAGGTGGAAGATAGTAGACCTGATCATTTTTGAATGAATCCTGAGGACCCTGATATATCCACTGTTAAATAATGACATGAATATTTTGGTGAGGTAGCCTCTAACTTTGCACTTGGAATCACAGTGAGCCTGCAATTTTAAAGCCGTTCTGTTCAATTATTTAAATATAATTCCCGTAACAATATTCTTCCATCACCAGGCAATTTAGCCAGGTAGTCAAAGTGAAGACTCCCCCCCACTATATCCTCTTCAAAAGCACTCATCTCCATCATGCAAAGAGAAAAAAAATACGTCTGAATCTAGGACAGCTGCGCCACCAGTACAGAGAAATAACGGTACGGGAGAGAAGAAATAGTACTCGTTTTTATTTTACTCCTGAACAGTCCATAAGGAATTCCAGTAAACCTTTGAATGGGGGCTAAAGCACATCACATTACACAGGCCATTTCTAAAAGCGTGGTGTGATAACTTCAATTTCAAGTGTGTTAGCATGATTCAATGCCTATGATTGGTCCCGGTAAGGATATGCGTTTAGAAATGTTTCGAAAAATGCTTCTGTGGTTAGTTTAATTTGGAAAATTGGCTCTGAGTTCAAACATATCGCTATGAATACGTCTGAGTGGTATACTTAATTTTCAAAAACATTTGCCGTCATGTATAGCCCTTAAATCAAAAAATATACTGGTAATCTGAGATCTAAACCCAAGTAAAGGTTCTACCACACCAATCATAAGACTGGCCAGTAGCCAATGATTAAATATATTTTAATAGATTTACATGTGAAATAATGTTCTGATAATAAACGCCATATGAGGCTCGATCCCACAAGGATTCCCCCCTTCAGTCCTCTTTTGCACAAATCTGTCATTAGATGGTTTAATGATGACTTCTTAATGATGACTTCAAGGCACCTGGTGAGCCAATGGCACAGACACTCAGGTGAGGGGCGCTGTCCACTTCCTTTGACATCATGACACAGTTCAAATGTTTCTGAATCAGAGCAATATTGGATACAAATAAACAACTCCTGTTCTTTACAACAGCAAGGTGTGCCTTTGACTATGATCATTCTGTGGTCATGACCTATTAATACCATGGACTAATCACCATCTGAGAGACTGAAAACCTGCCTTAGGCAGTTGGGTTAGCCCCCTGAGCTGTCAGAACTGCCCAAGGTTTCTTCCTTACCCCTGTTGCTCATTGGTGCTCTTTGTTGTTAAACGCTATGAGACATGCCTTTTGTAAATTATTTGCGCTATACAAATAAAATTCAATTGAGAAGGTCCTGAAACAAATTTTCTCCAAAAAAACAAATATGCTATTTACTATGCAACTAATCCTGACACGCAGGATCAACCATCATCTGCTGTTAAGTGAAACATAGTTTGTTCCATGTTGATTCAGTCTGATGTTTACTCAAAGCTTATTTCCTTCAGGGGTCTAAACTCTTTGACAGCACTTTGTACTGCATCACAGCCATTCTCAGTCAGTCACTTTGATGGGATGTAACAAGCAAAGACAACCTGGTTAGGAAATAGTGCTTTGTAAACTTTACCTGGCTCAGTTTAAAAGCTGCTTGAAATATGCCCCTACACATACACACACATGTACACACAGGAACACACACACGCACACACACAGAATGACTATCCCTAAAGCACTACAGCTGCCAAACCAGAACCTGCTGAAGGAACCACTGCAAATCCAGTGAAAACAAACACATGGACTCTGTAGTGCAACCATCAGATACAGCTGTAACCTGTCCACCCTCCTTACCTGACACCCATACCCTACCATGCATCTCACAATCAGCCCCAGGGATGAACAATATGCCAGCTAGCCCTATGGGAGCCATTACATCACTGCCACATCAATTGTGCAGTAGACATTGAGATGTGCATAGAATATGAGACTGAGATATGCACAGAAAACGTAAGAAAAGTGCATGGGTATGCTGGTTAGCTGTGCAATCTTCTTCCTTTCAACCAGTTGACAAGACAAGATGATCAAAACATGGCAAAGAGGACTTTGTTAGATAGTGCCTGAGTAATATAAAAATTGGGCAGTAGTGACTGAAAAACACCTCTTTTCTTTTTGTCTACATCTGAGAAGCCTTATAGTATCTATGGTAATAGCAACCTGGTGTGTAAAGTCATTGAGAACCACATGCCTTTCCATCAAGATATTAAACAAGATGGTGTTATACTTTCATACTGGTCAGATATAGTAATAATTCATTTTATAATGGTCAGACACAGTAATCATTTCTGGCATTATCTGCCTGCATGCAAAGGCAAAGGAATGCATTTAGAGTAACATTACCAATGTCTGCACACACGGTGTATTATTCCAAATATCGGCCGATAAATGCGTGTCGTGGAAGCTGCACAAGGTTGACCGATGCTTTGCTTCGTCGGCAGAAAATCTTCACCGTTCGCTACACATACACACGCGCGCACACACAGTGACTAATGTTGTTCGAAAATGACTACAGTCACATCATCGTTTATGGTCTGTATGATTCCTCACCATTTCTGCCTTCTTCCTCAGCTATGCTGGCCGTGTAAGAAATGATGTTGCATTATCGTGGTGGTTGCAGCGGCGCGAGTTGGTGTTGTTGCCCAGATTGCGGCTCAGTAGCCAACCCATGCAGAGAGTGTCTCAGGAGCGCTGTAGGGCGCTAAAGAAAACGCAACAGTCTGAGCAGCAGCAACGACCGGCTGAGGTCAGAGGACACAGTCCTCCTACGCTTGCTGCAGAGATCCACGGCGGGGAACAGCGGCTTTGGCTACGTCACGTTTCACATGGGATCATCAAGAAAAGAAAACATGTGCTAATAAATGACGAAACGACGATTTAAAAACGACGATATAAAACCATGACAACTGTTACTTTAAAATAGGGTTTGGAAGTACTGGCCTAAGACGCCTTACAGGCTGTCTGAGCTGTCTGAGCTCTTTAAAGACACTTGTCCACCCCACAGTCAGTCAGACTTCAATTACTACCATGGCCAAGACCAAAGAGCTGTCAGAGGACACCAGAGGCAAATTTGTGGACTCCACAAGGCTGGAAAGGGCTACAGGGCATTTGCCAAGCAGCTTGGTGAAAATAGATAAACTGGGAGCAATTCTCAGAAAAGGGGAAAGGCTAAAGCCGACGGTCAGTCTCCCCCAGAGTGGAGCTCCATGCAAGATCATACCTTGTGGGGTGTCACTGATGCTAAAAAAAAAGGTATCACAGAACTACACGGGAGGAGCTGGTCAATGACATGAAGATGTCGCTGTCGGTAACACTATGCAACATGGGTTTTAAATCATGCATTGCATAGATGGTTCCCCTACTGAAGTCATCACCTCCAGGCCCGTCTGAAATTTGCCAGTCACCATCTGGATAATCCAGAGGAGGCATGGGAGAAAATTATGTGGTCTGATGAAACCAAAATACAATGAGACTATATTAAGGAGAGGATGAATAAGCCCATGTATTGTGGGATTTTGGGCAACAAACACTTTCCCTCTGTCAGAGCACAGAAGATATAGGTAGTAGCTGGGTCTTACATGACAAAGACCTAAGGCATACAATCAAAAGTCTTTGGAGGGAACTGAAACTCTGTGTTGCTCAGCGCCAGCCCTGGAATCTGACAGATCTAGAAGAGATCTGTATGGGGAGTGGGTCAAAATCTCTGTGTGAAACCACAGGAAACATTTGACCAAAGTAAGGCATTTTCAAAACAAGCTAGTCACTTTTAATACACCTTAATGCATATATAGGAAATGTACCATTATGTACCATATTGTAAGTTCACAGAAGCCTACAGTATAGCAGGCTATGCCTTCCCAACATTATAGGCTGATTTCGATGGTAAGGGATTTAGTATATTTTTACCATGGTCTTATTTTACAAAAGTATACTTCTTATTGAGCATGAACAGTCTGTACTTGTCATCTCTGTCTGTATTTGAACCTAGCAGTGATGGCAATCCCTAACCAAGGACTGGCTAATTTTGAGGTGCCTCTGTCAAAATCATTGACTAGTACAGTGATGTGAAAAACGGCACCGCTTGATAAATAACACATTTTGGATATTTTAAAATTGAAAATATGTACACACAGTCTCTCAAATGCACAAAATGTACGTGGGAGCACACATGAATGCATAGTTATTTTTAAGGCCATTAATTGAAAAAATCTTTTATGGCATTGTGCAAAAATGTAGACACCTTACGATACATAATCATCTTGCAAACCCTTTTTAATAGCCAGCTAAAAGTCTTTCAGTTCTTGCACTTGCTTTTTTCACCCTTTCTTCCTTGCAAAAGGCTTCTAGTTCTGTAATAATTTGGTTATCTGTACATACAGCTCTTTGAAAATGAACCCACAAATTTTCAATGTCGATTAAGTCATGGGACTGTAATAGCCATTCCAAAGCCTTCAGCTTGCGTCTCGTGAGGTGGATTTTGAGGCACGTAGGATCCTTGTCCTAATGTAGAGGCCATCTTCTTTCAAACGTCAGGTGTTTGTGATGTTTGCTTCCAGAATTTGCTGGTATTTAGTCAAATTTAGTCATTCTTTTCTCGACCAATGTGTGCTTCCTGTTCCACTGGCTGCACACACAAGCCCAAAGCATGATGGATCCACCCACATGCTGTATAGTTGTCAAGGTGTTCTTTTCATGTAATGCTGCTAGGGCAGTTTGTTCCAGAGAGTGGGAGCATCTACATTGAAGGCTCTGTCACCAAAGGTCCTGAGTCTGCTGTAGGGGATGGCCAGTTGGCCCTTGGTAGAGGATCGCAGGTACCTCAAGGGGGGTGGAGGAGGTCAGCAAGGTAGCGGGCAGCCAGTCCATGCAGAGACTTGTAGATGAGGAGGAGAACTTTGTAAGTGATGCGGGAAGCATTAGGGAGCCAATGAAGTTGTTTAAGGATGGGAGTGAAGTTGTTTATTGATGGGGGTGATGTGCTGCCAGGGCCTAGAGCCTGTTAGGACCCTTGAGTTTTGGACAAACTGTAGACCCATCAAGGGCCTTGTTTGGCAGACGAAACAAAATGGTATTGCAATAGTCCAGATGGGAGGAAATGAAGGAGTGGATGAGAATCTCTGTTACTGAGTCGGAGAGTGAGGGCCTGAGTCTAGAGATGTTTCTCAGGTGGTGGAAGGCAGATTTGGTGACTTTTTTGTTGCGAGACTGAAATGATAGTGTAAGTCCAAGATGTTGTGCATCTGCACTTCATTGTTGTCAACGTCTACGCATGGGACAAACGTAATTTCAATTCCTTTGTATGTCAAGTACATTGGAAGAAACTGACAAATAAAACTGACTTTGACTTTGATGTGAGTCTAAGAAAACACCCAGGTTGCGGACTTCAGGAATGGAGTAATGGAACAGCCATCAACATCCAGATGGAAATCACCAACTTTCCTCTAGATATTCTGTTGAATTTTATGATGGGGACGCATGTAAGGTTTTCTTCTGCTGATTCTTCCATGTACATTGCATGCACAGTGGAACAGTGGACCAGCACTCTTGAGTCTGCTACAGTAAATGCTCCTGCAAATGTTTTGTACTCTGCTTTGGACCAGCCCCAGCAGCTCTCCCTCAGAGATTTCTTGGTCTTTAAGATCCCATCTTTACCTCCACAGTTCACACTCCCTAAACTGCCATCTTTTTAAATGTCTGAAACTGTGAACTGTTGCTTTGCCATCTTTTTAAATGTCTGAAACTGTGAACTGTTGCTTTGCCATCTTCTTCTAGTCTCCTTCTGATTTGTAGGCATCAATAACTTTCATGTTCGTACACAACAGTGATTGTTCACAAGATTGGAAGACTCAGAGTATTTGTAAAGCTTTGACATTTGCACCAGCTGATATTTACTAATGACTTGTTTCCCTGCACATCTTAAGCGCTGATTAATATCTGTAATTTTGTAAAAAATAATGGGGATTTGGAACGCTCAGGGTGCCCCACTTTTTCACAGTGCCATATTTTTTGGGGATATTTTGCACAAAAACGAATGTTTGCTAATGAAAGTATTTCCTAGAAAGACTATGTTTATATATTTTCAATATTAAAAATAGACAAAATGTGATATTTATCTAGGGGTATCCAAACTTTTTCACATCACTGTTTATCTAACATCCCACCATGTATGTTGTTTTATTATAATATATAAATGATCTATTGCTTTGACATCAAAATGTATACAGTTTGGCAGTAGTGCTGTAGTGGTTAAGGAACTTCCCTAGCCTGCGAGTAGTCTAGAAATATGTGGGTTAGAATTGTGGGTTAGTTGACAAGCTGTTAGTTGCTTTGGATAAAGACATCTGCCTAATGTAATGTCCTACCAGGTGCTTGGTTATCAGCACATTGCCCTAATGAAATCCACTATTCCCCCAAATATTTTTTGCAGGAAAAATATTTGCCCAAAGGTGAATGAAAAGAATGCATTGATTACATTTCTTTTTCGCCTTTACTGGAGTAGTCACATGGAGTAGGCCTATCTAGCAGCAGATACATTTGGGTTTACTTAGCTGTATGAATGTATGTGCACTGCCTTTCTTACACACATTACATTGTCTTTATCAGGACCATGGGAACAAACCAAACCAAGTCAGTCAGTCAGTCAGTGTTTCTAGCAGGCTAGTGCAACAACCACTGGCTGCATGACCAGTCGGCATATTCATTATACGCATGCCTTCTTAAAGCAGCGCCAGTGAAACTGTCAGCCACCCCATGGTTTCACAAATCTATTTAAACCGGACTTTGGTATAAAAGTACTTTCGAAAATGCCTTTCATTTCACAAATATTGATCATCATTGGTGTATCTCTCAGAGACAAATTGCCTATAAAGATTGTGAGGATAACAGCCATAAGATTGCAAGTCCCATTACAATTCGGTGTGGTGGTCTAGCTTACCAAAGCACTCTGGCTTGCTGACACGATAAGGCACTTTTATCTTCTGTCTCACCACACTCATGCCCACTCGCACAGTAAATCTGAGCCGCTCTGGGACTGTTTAAGACAAGTGCTAATTCAACCAGAAACGCCACAGTCCTGATTTAAATTGCGACCGCTTGTAGTCAAAACATCTGAGTTACACCTCTATGCTTAGGGAGGCCTTTTTATGCCACTTCACTGAAATCCCTTGTCTTTCATTCACACTTGGATCTTTTATGTACCGCAATTACTAAGGAAACTAAAATAATCATTATACATTTGTATAAAGTGTAAGCAGGTTTGCTTTTAAAACTGACAAGGCAAACTGCACTGCCAGTTGAACATATATCTGCACCTTTCTGTATTTCTCATACGTTTAACAATTAAATGCAAAAAGTTATATGGCACCCTTTCAAAGGCAGAGACAGAGAGAGACAGAAAGAGGGAGTGAGGAGAGTTAAGAAACAGATAGAGAAAAAGAAAGAAAACAAGCGCTGCAAAAACGGCACCCACCAAAATGGGTCATCTTGGCAGTGAACAAGGAGGCGAGTTTCTTCTATACCCACTTATGTCGGTGACTTTCTGCAGGTCTGTCTATTCCCATTTGCTGTATGATGCGGTGAGTGTGTCTAATGCTTTTCATTTGCATTCATATTAATGAGCTTCTCTCCCGGCGCACATGTGAGAGCTGGGTGGAATGGAGTTGACATCGCATCTGTGGAGGCCATGGAGAACTGTGCGGAGGAAGATGAAATCAGAATTCACTGCTCGGATGCTGTAGCCAATCACAGAGAAGGCAGCATGACAGAGAGGAGGACATGTTTTAAAAATGTCACCACAGGAGTGACAACTGGTAAAGCCTGTTCCCAGTTCATCGGGGGAAAAACTGAGCACTGGATCACATCAAGCAAGATATCAGTTTACTTTCATTTGCCATTGTGTAAAAAAAACATTAGGCCTAGCGTTTTTAAATCATTAGGGCCGTTCACACGGAACACGCTTTTCACCTCCAAAAAAGCCTATATGTCGCAACCATTCCAAAAACTCGGAGTTTGCACAGCGTTTGCCACTAAATCTGTGCACTTTAAACACAAGAAACACAACAAATGCAGATGTGTGGTAAAAACAATGTTGTATAAAGTACCCAAATGTTCGACTTGAGTAAAAGTACGGATACCCTACCAAAAAATTACTTTGGTAGAAGTTCAAGTAGGCTACTCTACTAGCATTACTCAAGTAAAAGTCTGAAAGTATCTAATATTTACTGTACTTAACTAGGCAAAGTAATCTATAATTAAATGCACTCAAGTAGTGAGAGTAAAGTAGGAAACATGTAGCTTACACCAACAAAAAATTAGCAACACTGTTATACATTTTCTTCCAATAATTTGAATTAACTTGCAAAGCAAAGGATAGACACCAGACATAATCATTTTTTGTGCATTAAGTAATAGCCTACAGTTTTGTTTCCTCCATCCCAGAGTTTTAGATCCTGCAAATGTAGAAACTGCAGAAATTGCAATCGAGGTGACCAAAATAACCTTTTTACAGTATGTCAATCATAAGCCATTTAATCATATAAATGACTATGAAGAAGGTTAATTAACCTAAAAAGTTGCCAGGTGTGAATTATTGTTTGCACTTGTCCGATGATAAATCAGCTTCACCAAACACTCAGTTAGTCTACCACAAACTTCAATTCATTCTAATAGCCTACTTGTAACGATACAGCCGACTAAAAATGTAGGCTAGTGGAGTAAACGTATACATTTGTCTTAGGAAATTTAGTGAAGTAAAAGTCGCCAAATTCAAGGAAAGCACAGATACTTCCAAAACCTACAATAGTAGTTTAGTATTTTTACTTAGTTACTATAGCCTACATCACTGGGTAAAAAATTCAGTAACATCATTAAGGCTTTTAATCGTCAGGATACTGCCAGCCGTTCCGCGCAGCTGGCAGAACTGAACGCAAAATGTAACACTATCGCCAAAGAAGAGCTCACCTTTACTGATTTAAACCCATGTTGCAGCTAATGGAAAAAAAAGGTATGCGACTAACATGACATAGCCTTCTGTATTTTTTCGAAATTATGGCCTTAATATCAGGTTTTTATAACAGGCAGACCTATTTATTGACCCGGTAGGCAGAGTCCGCTATTGTGCCGCGCTTTAATTACGGTAGGCTATGCTACGTGTAGTCTATGATTTTTAATTATTGCATCAAGTAGCCTAGGCCTAATTAAAAATCATAGCCAATCGGACAAATGTCTTGTCAGGCCTACGTTTTAAATGCACGTGCTACACCCCCCAGCCATTAAACCAGGCCCGGTTATTAATTATCCAGCCATAATTTAAAGGTCTCCTTCCAAAATAAACCGTTTAAGACTTGATGTTTTTACATTACCATAGGTCAGCCCAAGTTGTACTTCTATGCTCAACTTCAAAGTGCTCTCCTACCCCTGTAGTCTGTATTCGCCTGTGATAGAAAACTGCCGGGAAAAACGAGCAAATCGGAAAAGCTCTACAAATGTACGTCAATTTGAACATTAGCTATGCAGTTAACCCGCCCTCAAGAAACGTTAGGCTGCCTGCAGACAGACCCACTAGATGAAGCGTCACAGTGTTGTTAGCCAATCAGAGGCGATACATTTGCATTTCATTAATATTTATAAGAATCCTCTCGAGCTATCCCTGCTCTGTTTTCACCTAACTAAAATAGCTTGAAACAAGACAACCTTTTTGTCGAAACCAACTCTCATGACATTATTTTAGATAAGAGACCACGACAAAATGAATGAAAATACGATGGAATGAGATCTTTAAAGAAATACGGTATGCAAATTACAAGTCAATGTTAATTTTTGGTTGGTACTCCTAAATTTTTGCTAGTGCTTTTTAAAGTTGGGAGCACCAGTGCTACCAAGTAAAAAGGTTAATTTCGAGCCCTGTAAATTGCCACAAACAAGACTGGCCAGAAGATAATCTTCTGGATTCAAAGGAAAAAAAACTGCTTGGGGAATATGCCGTTTCATATGCTCTTCATGAGACTGGGGTTTAGTTAGGCCAACCCTATGTATAAAACTAATATAGACACAGACGTGACACCTTCAGCTAGCATTGCCCTTGTGCTCGCCCAGTGAACACATTTAAATTAAGGCTTGCGGTATGAGAGATGAAAGAAACATATTTCTGTGCCACTAAACCTGATTAGAATGACTGCAAGCACAAAGGGCCTTCGAGCAGTTTGTAAGTGGTGCTAACAAAAGAGCCCCGCAGGCTTCTCTGCCAAAAAGCACACAGACTCCCCTCACTTGGTGATATCAGCCTAACCAATTTGTGCTTAATTTATTAATCTTGTTTAACTGTTTTCTTTTTAAACTACATCTCCCTCCACTTAAGCAGCTCATTTGTCATAGCGTTGAGGCACATGAAGAAAGAACTGAGCTGCTCGACTAAAGCACAAGAGAGAATCCTTGAAGCAGCGAAATATATGCCACCTCTCATCTACCAACATGTGATGGTTCTCACTGCATCGCACTGTGCCCCAGGCAGCAGCTGGCACACTGCCAATTCCGCCCATGTGCCTGTGCCTGCTAGCAACTCTGGGGTAAAACACTTACAGTAAAAGATATTTGCAGTGAGTGTTAAGGTACCAAAGACAGACCGCTCCACCATGCTGAAAGCACTTTTAATTTGTATCAGTAAAGAATACTCCTCTCTTACACCTTGAAGCCACTCATATTCATTAGCAAGTTTTGCAAATCTATGAATTCCGGATGTGGGCATCTGATCTGGATCCTGCTGCTTTACCTCCTCAGGAATGCCCATGATGATTCAGAACAAAGTCCTTAATCACTCACTAGTTGACATGACGGCATATCTGTCCAAACAATGAATCCTCTTCCAGTAGTGGTTTAACAGAGCTAATGCATTAGCACTAACTAAACACAGCAGATAGAGGGGATCAATTAAATACACACAGCTTTTCTAAAACCTGTCAATCTCTCACATTTCTTTCAAGTAAGTTGAATTAATGGACTGATCACAACACTGGCAAGTGCCAAAGATTCCTGTCTCTCTCAACCTGCCTTCAAAATGGCCTTCCCTTAGAGGGCCCCCTGGTGGTGTATTTGTCTTTGAGCAAGCATGTGAGTGAGTGGATGGGTGGTCACAGTGGTGAATGACGGTGGAGCAACAGGGCCTGAGTGGCCTCTCAGGTAGATGCCAATTTATTTGAGGATCTTGTGGTAGGGGTAGAGATACAGGGCGGAGGTGAAGGTGCGGATATCTGTGATGGTGGTGGCCGAGGCCAGCCGCGAGGAAGCAGGAAGGAAGATGAGCTTGGACACCTCGCCGTATGTGGAGGAGACGGAGCACTTCCCAATGCCAGAGTCATCACCGCAGGCGCCTTCACAGCTGGGCTGCTGCCCGCTGGGGGGGTCATTCTCCTCCACTCCAAAGCCCACCACCTATGAACACACAGCAGACGTTTTACATTTACTGCAAGCATTTGTTTCCCAGAGGGGGCAATAGTTCCCTCAGAATATTTCTGCCACCAGGAGATAATTATACATTATCTGGAGCCTAGTCAGTCAGCTGGTTGCCCCTCTTCCTTGAACATTATGGCCGGAACCATTTCCATTGGCCTACTTCTGCTAGAAAACTACCCATTAGGAAGCTTGCAATTTAGACAGTTTCAGGTGAGCTGTTATGAAAAACGTTATTTAAATACAGACTAAACAGCCTCACACCGCCTACACACAGGATGCTACCCTGCCCCACGTGTATTACAGCATGTCAAATCATTAGTGGTGCAATGTTGAATTCCTTGCCCCACTTCCTGTCTAGTCAGGGTGGATGGCCTAGCAGGCAAGTAGCCTAGAAACTGTGGGATCATATCCTGGCAACCACAGTTGTGCAATTGAGCAAGGCACTTTAAGCCTAGGTTGCTCTAGGGTAGACTGGCCCTGAAATAATTGATAGCTTACAAAATGTGAGTCGTTGTGGATAAAGCTATCTGCTAAATACATAAATGTAAATGTAGTCTATGAAATATAGCTGGCTAGCATCAGAACTTGAAGTTTGACACCAAAGTGAGAGAGATGTGGTATTAGGGTTGTGCCGATGGGCAAAATCATCGTCCATCATGATGGCTAACACTGCGATGGAGAGCCACTATCATGACGCCTACCACCCTGTCAGACACACACTAATCGTACAGTCGCTTCTATAGATCAACTCAACTTTGTAAAGAGTAGTAAAAAGCTGGATGAATGACTAGTTGGGTTAGTAAAATAACAAAAGTAACATAATGTAAAGAGATTAAGTACAATTTATAGAGCAACCCGCCCTCAGAATGGCAATATAATATTACATCGCAAATTAACTGTAAACTTTAAAAATTTAGAGGACATCGCCCAACTCTATGCGGCATTCTTTGAGGTTTCCGCTATTGAGTTATGTATTGCTCTGCATGACAACCTGCTACTTTCTCTGGTCAGGTTCTTTGTCAAACTTTATTATTTGTTTATTAATTTGCTTGAAAAGAAAGATGATGGTTTTCAAATGTAGGTGATAGTGGGTTAAATAACTGAGGTAGCAGTAAGCTAGAATAGGTTAGGGAGACCTCATTTCCATTCACCAAGATTGCCTATGGCCTTACATGGACACTCAGCTTCTTGCTGGTGGTGCCACGGTGCTCCATGAACCAGGAAACCAGCTCAGCTTTTGTCATCAGCTTCAGAGCATCAATCTAAAATGGAGGCAGAGAGACATCAGTCGTTACCACCACGAAACCCCTTAACCCGCACCCACCACAACCACCATCCCCGTACCTCTCGGTTGAGTCTGTCGAAGACGTACTGCTGGGTGACCACCTCTGCCCAATTCCTGTCTACCTCCTCGCCCAGGTGTGTGTCCTCACACTCCTTCAGCTTTATGAGCGCCGTCACCTGGGTCTTGAAGGCCTCATCACTCAGGGTGGTCATTTTCTCCCCGAAACTCACCAGAAACTCCTCAATCTTCATCTCAACAAGCTCTGTGCTGAGGATAGTAAAACAAAAAGCCAAACACACACAAAGGCAGTATTTTATATTTCAGAAACCTCAAAGGAAAGTGGAATCAAACCAAACCAAGCTAACCGAATCCATTTTCAGGCATTTCAGTGCCCTAAAACACTTAATCAGCCTCTGTTGCTGATGAAAATGGTGCTACAATATACAACTTAGTGTCTAAATATCTTAATAATTGCAGTCTCTTCATCATCTGAAATCATTATTGTAAGCCATTTTGTTGACTGCAGATTTTATCTGGGCCACTCACTTGAACTTGGTCGCCTGTGTCTCCACGGTGACAGAGAAACCCAAGACCCCGGATGTGTTTCGACAGGTGGGGTACACGTGATACCTGCAAGGGGAGTGATGAAAAGATTATGACGGATTCAGTGAAACAAATAGACAAAGAGAAACACTAACAATCCTAACAAATGCTTTTAGACAAACAGAAAAAAAAAAAACAGAACAGGAATGTTTGAACAATTTGGACGAACCCAAGTGTCTCTTTCGTTCTCAGGAAGTCAAAACAGGGCTCCTCCATGTGCATCTAAAAACAAGATCAGAGAAAGGCAGACATTAGATACAAAAAAAACACACACACACACACACACACACACACACACACACGGCAGAGCAGCCATCTAGCTAGCGATGGAGACTCGATAGATGGACATATTCCAATACATTCATTTACACTTATGCATTTAACATTTGGTTTTTCAAGAGCATTTTGAAGGCAGACAGACGCCCCTGTTCTGATTGTGCTTGGTACCAGCGTAGAACAACACATGAGAAGAGTCGGAACTGCCTTGGACGAGGTGCTGGGATTGCCAGACAACAGTCATTTGAATACGGGGGGTAGCATAAGCCTTTATGAGAGCACTTAAATAAGAAGGGGCAGACCCTTTCAGCACTTTGGAGGCTAGCATCTGTGATCTGAATTTGATGCGGACAGCCAAAGGTAGCCAGGGAAGCTCAATGAGCAGAGGGCTGATTAAAGATAAGACGGACTGCTGCATTTTGGACAATTTGGAGTTGTTTAACAGCACAGGCCGCGAGTCCTTGCCTTGCAGTAGTCAAGGCAAGAGAGGGCCATAGTTTGAACCAGCAATTGGGAAGCTTGTTGGGTAAGGTATGGTCTGATCTTTCTGTGTTGAATAGTGCATGGACATAGACATGGAGGCTAAGTTGATGCAGATATTGTGGTTGGTCTGGCAGGGGGAACCAGCAATTCAGTGTTTTGAAAGGTTCAGCTGGAGATGATGTACATATGTCAGAGAGACAATCTGAAATTTGAGTTGAGACAGTTGAGTCATCGAGTGGAAATGACAGATAGTGCTGGGTATCATCAGCATAGCAGTGGTGAGAGGTGGTATAAGTGGCAAAGAGAAGGGGACCCAGCACAGAGCCTTGGACAGACAGATGGACACCAACCACATCCCACACATACATACTTCTCTTTGACTTTCATTTAAACGTCCCCCTTCTCCTTATATGCATGCATACTCACCACCAGTAGCTCCATGAGTGTGTGTTCCCTCAGGTTCTTGGGCCCTGACTGAAGAGGAGGACAAGCAGAGGAGAGTTAACGAGTACAGGTGAAAGCACTCACCAAAACCAACACACTCCACTCTTTAAGAATCCCAATGTACAGACACTTGAGCAGTTTCTGATGAGAGTAGGTTCATTGAAGGCTAAAAGGCAACTTGACCTAATGACTGAAGGGGTTTGCTCATCTGCTGATCTATTAAAGCAGGGGTCCCCATCCTTTTCAGCACCAAGGACCGGTTTGGTTCTACAATGTTTTCCTGCGGCCCATGAGTGTGTGTGTGTGTGTGTGTGTGTGTGTGTGTGTGACAGTGTGTGTGTGTGCCTCAATTAATAGCCATGTTATCTGGATGCCTAAACGAGTGGTAAGGACAAACTCACCTGGTAGTAAACTGTGACCTCAGAGTTGGCATCTCCTTTGTTGAGGGACTTCACCTTACATAGGTGGTGTTGCTGGGGAAGCTCCACCACTCGGAAGAGAACAGGGACCTCTGCTGGCAACTTTTTGAATTGTAACTTGCTGAAAAATAAGGGAAATGTTCTTCAGATGCCTACACAAATATAGCACTGTTGACTTTTATAACAGAAATAGAACTACGACGAGCATCTTACTCTGTGACATACTGCAGAAACTCCACTGATTCCTGTTGATAGAGATTGGTAACACGTAATGTCAATGGCATTTGTTTCAAAGCCAGGGTTACTACCCATTTTCACCCAACAAACTTTTCAGTGACCTTACATTTCTATGATTGGTTACAGCCTACAGGTATCATAGGCAGGCAAAATGTGACAGGCAGGTGTACAAAAAATTATTTTCTATGGATAAAATGTTAGATCATCATAACTTTGGTTTTTGTGGGGTCATGTTTATGCAAGAAGCTAATTTAAAATAAAAGTCTGTGAGAAACAGGACTTTGGAATACCAAGACTTTACCAGGTTTCCCATGTCAGCGAGAACCCTGAAGGGCAGAGTGCTTGGACTGCTATTCCGCCAGGACCCAGAGGTTCCTACTCACCCTGCTGGTGAAGTTACCCTGCACCAGGCCCTCAGCGTAAAGCTGGGCTTTAAAGCCACCAATGAAGTCCATAAGGTCAGCCATAGTAAGACCGTCCACAACAGCCTGGTACTTCTGGATCATGGACCAGCGCGCATGTTCCAGGATCAGCAGCCTCACGTCCCTGCAGGCCATGGAAGCAGAGTGGAGACAGAGATAGAGAACATAAGGAACCGACAGCGAAGAGGCACCTACAGAGGTTTACACACCATGTTGTCTCTCCTGCAGGTGTTGGCGGAACTAAGTAGACCCCTGAGGCAACGGAAAGGTAGCAGAGAAAAGTAAAGTTAAAAGAGAACATTATACTGAAAGGCAACGCCGGCCACATTTAGATGTCTGACATACTTTCCTAGTTTCTCAGGCTTTATTAGGATGTTGAAGTAGGTCTTCTTGAGCTGCTCAGCAAACATGGTGAACACGTCAGGGGCAGCGCTGAAGTTTGCTAGGTGATCCACTATTAGGTTGAACAGCAACTGAAACAACCAGAGAAACAGGGGGCTATGTCTCAAAGGAACCCTCACACTGCAGCTCTACACTGGCATTAGTGGTGCATTTATATTATACATACCAACAGAGACAGACAACATGCAGATTAGACACTCCTATGAATCATAGTGTATATAAATAATATCTAGACTCTGAAAAAGAAACAGACATCACAATAAACACTTATTTTAACAACATATATATAGTGTTATGTCTCTGTGTGTGTATGTGTTTGTACACAGACATTCAGATGAGAAAGAAGGACAATCCAGCAATTGGTAGCATTGTTTTAATGTAAAAATCTCCTCACAGGCAGCTTGTGGTTGAAACCCTTGACCTTGATGACAAGTCCATGCTCCCCAGCCACCAGCTTGTACTCCAGCTGGGCTACGTCAGCTTCATAGGCCGGCTCGGCAAGGTTGTGCGTCAGGATGTTCACAAAGAGGTCAAACAACACCAGGCTGAGGAAGGAACACCAAAAGAAGAATGCATTAAAGAGCTAGAAAAAGCGGGCTAGAGAAGTGAGAGTGGTAAAGGTTGCACACAATATACTTCACTGTTGGTCAGTGGTATTAGAAATCGAGGTTGTGTTATCCAGAGTAGTCGTGAACTACTTAGATGATCTTAAAGGAGTCATAGAACACATTTTTGACCATCAAAAATTGTTCTTTAAGGCTCAACAATAGTGTATTCAAATGTGTGCGTCTGAAAGTGACTCAGGAGCACTGCTAGAGCGTCATATACAGGCTCATTTAAAAGGGTTAGACCGAAACTATTCGTAATTGTCCAACAGGGGATTGGATGAGAGACGGTTCCAAACGATCTTTGATTGGACCATACAAATGAAAGAAGTGTATCTTAGCGAGGTGACATAACCTCGCACCTCTTTTCAGATTGGGCCGTTTCAGCGTGGTGAAAACTAGTTTGAAATTTACATGTTAAAGGAGGCGGGAGTGGGAGTATTGGTACGGTCCATTGGACACCTTAAGCCACCCAAATTCAACAATAACAAGGTAAATGTGGTCTGACTGAAGATCCTTGAAACAACAATCAGGTTGTGTTGAGCTGAGTTAAATTGAGTTTGTGGACAAACAACTGCAGTTAAATTTTGGCAAAGTGATATTAGTGATCTAATGTTATTTA
The DNA here is from genome assembly GCA_017657215.1 of Limnothrissa miodon. NCBI lineage: Eukaryota > Metazoa > Chordata > Actinopteri > Clupeiformes > Clupeidae > Limnothrissa > Limnothrissa miodon. The sequence goes on along the minus strand of JAGFZM010000117.1, from coordinate 149,140 downwards.
GTCAACGTGAGCCTCCAAGCTGAAGACCTCAGAAAACTATTTAAAATACCCAATATTAGTATGGCATGACACCTTTTTTTTTACTTACTTTTTAGGAGAGTTCTGAATCACAGGTGAGATTAAGTGGAATCGGATGTAAGCTAAAAGAGAAGACAACAATTATGATCCCAAATCTTTTATAGAAGTTGAGTTCTTATATAAATGGCACAATTATTGACCCTCACAGAGAAAATCAATACCTTTAGGTATCTTAAACTTGTTGTCTTTCTTATACCAAAGACATCCTCGATCACTGTTGACAACCCTGACAGGGTATTCTGTGTCAGGACAGTCTGATGTTTTCAGTGTGAAATCAGTTGCTGGTGGGAGAGAAGGTGGACAACATTAATTGAATAAGTTTACGGGGCTACAGGTTCTATTATTCAATTATGTAGCGCATGTGGTGGAGGAGCCGTTTGCCAACCGGAGGGTTGCTGGTTGAGTCCCACTCAATCAGACTCCATCAAAGTTTTCCCAAGATAGTGAACCCCAAAGGGCTACAGAACAGGCTGGCACATGTTGCATTGCAGCCCAGTGCATACCAGGGTATAAATGGGCATCCATTGTGAAGTATTTTGAGTGCTTGTAGGACTAAACTCTAAACTTTGTATAAATGCAGTCCATTTACCATTTACTATCACCTCAGTGGCAGTCACATATCTTTACTTCTGCAAGATCTTCTGTTTAACGTTATGAACACATTCAAAGTTTAATGGAAATAAAAGGATGCTGGTTATCCATGAGGTAAAAGTGAGGCAGCCAAGCTTATTTGTGTCATAGATACATACCAATAAACTTGTTCTCCGCTGGGAGATGCAACTCTGGGTTTAATTCGAAATCGGCTGACCAGCGATCGGTCCACTCCTTCTCAAGATCTGAAGCAGACAGAGAAAGGACAGAATAGGCATAAGTCAAGCACAGCAATAATGTGTGCGATTCACGGCTCTGGTAGATAAAAGTTGGCTAATCATAAGGGTTAAACAGTTAAATCTGGACACACACACACGTGCAGACACACACATTAATGCCTACATGCCTCACCCTCAACATTATACTGTGTACCAAACCACTTCTCCTTCAAGAAACAGCGCCCTTCATGCTCTGGAGAGAGCAGCATCAGGTTGGCTTTGTCTGGAGTCAACAGGGCCAGAGCAGCAGATATCACCTAATGGGAGAGGATGAGAAAAAGAGGGAAAAAAATGCAGAAAGAGATGCAGAAAAGGAAAAAGAGGGCACATGGGTTAAAGTGCCAAAAAATCAGAAAAGCTGGGCCGGGCCAGGGGGGTTGGTGTCTTTCTTTTATTACCATGATGACACCCTAGATGTGTAGAGTAACTAGTTTAGGAACTAGTTTATAGTTACAAAGTTATCGAATTGAGTCCCTTTAACAACAGCCACATTTTCGTGCGGCGCACAAAGCAGGAAAAGAGCGGAAGAGAGGCACAGACTCTGTATTGAAAAACAAGCCCTAACCGATATATACGATATGTCAAAATGGATATCTTGGTTTGAAATTAATTCAATTCAATTCAATTCAATTTTATTTATATAGCGCATTTTTACAAAAGGCATGTCACAAAGCGCTTAACACAAGAGGCCCAATGAGCAACAGGGGCAAGGAAAAACTCCCTCGCAGCGTTTTTTGATTTTACTTGTTATGGTAGAGGAAGAACCCTTGGGCAGTTCCGACGGCTCAAGGGGCTAACCCAACTGCCTAGGGCAGGTTTTCAGTCTCTTAGATGGTGAGTAGTCCACTATTATTCCATTAGATACATATTACAAGAAAATTTTGGTAAATAAAGTACAGTAATATAGGAGTCCCATTAGAATCCCAGGATATAGTCCCATGTCATTAGGCGCAGTCTAGCCAGGGGCCAGCTAGAGGCTGTAACAATCATGTCAGGGTCATCTGTGAGCTGAAGGCAGACCGCCCAGGAAGCCAGAGATGCAGGATCAGGCAGTGGAGGGCAGGGGTGACCCTCAGCAGGGAGGCAGTGGCATGGACAGTGGAGTGGGTTGAGGACCATTCAGGAGTGCCGCCGGATCACGTTGGAAGAAGGTCCCAGGAGAACCCAGGAGGTGCAGGCGCAGGCAGTGGAAGGCAGTGATGACTCACGGCAGGGTGGTAAAGGCATGGAAAATCAGAGAGGAGATGAGTTAGAACAGTCTCCATCAGATTTCTGAGAATGTGAGTTATATTGCATGTGAAACCATATACAGATGTTGGCTAAGTGAAGAGAGAGAAGTAAGTGGAGAGGAAAAGAGAGGAGGAGAAAGACAGAGTGAAAATTGTACGGCTTAACAGATGGGTGGATTGTGGCGGCATTAAACTATAGCAGCATAACTAAGGTATGATGTATAACAAGCCAACACCACCAAAGGAAATGGTCAGTGGCCACCAAGCCCTGGACAGGAGCTTACAGCAGAGGCAGTCCTTTCCAATAAAACCCTGAGGAGATGTGGCTTACCATACACCATCCCTAACTAAAGGGGTCAGTAAATAGAAAGGTTTTGAGTCTAGACTTAAAGGTGTTGAGAGTGTCCGCTTGACGAATGTTAGAAGGGAGTTTGTTCCACAGGACAGGCGCACGATGGCAGAAAGCTCTTCCGCCCATTGTTGATTTTGATATTCTAGGAATTACTAGGAGACCAGCATTCTGTGACCTTAGGGGTCTAGAAGGGTGGTAGGGAACAAGTATGCTGGAGCAAGGCCATTAAGGGCGTTATATGTTAGGAGAAGTATTTTAAAATCAATTCGGCTTTTAACAGGAAGCCAATGTAAGGAAGCAAGGACAGGTGTGATATGTTCATATTTTTTTGTCCTTGTGAGTGCTCGTGCTGCAGCATTTTGTATTAGTTGAAGGTTTTTGATGCAGCTAGTACCACATCCAGAGAACAGTGCATTGCAATAGTCAAGTCTGGAGGTAACAAATGCATGTATTAGTTTTTCTGCATCCTCAAAAGAAAGGAATTTTCTGACCTTAGCAATGTTGCGTAAATGAAAGAATGAGGTTTTGGAGATATGCTTTACATGACTATTTAAAGAGAGGTCTTGATCAATATACACCCCAAGGTTCTTGACCTTTGTGTTAGGTGTGAGTGAAAGGTCACTAAGTAAGCTCTGATGATGGGGTAAAGTGTTGGTCAGGTTTTTAGGGCCAATCAACATGACTTCAGTCTTATCAGAGTTTAAGCAAAGGAAATTATTAGTCATCCAGTTTTTGATGTCACTGAGGCAGGCAACAAGTTTTGTTACTGGCGTACAATCATTAGGCTTCATTGAAAGGTATAGTTGGGTATCATCTGCGTAAGAGTGGAAGGTAATGCCATGTTTTCCAATAACAGATCCCAAAGGTAGCATGTAAAGGGAGAATAGCAGAGGTCCCAGTACTGATCCTTGGGGCACACCATACTTGACTTCAGTGTGGCATGATGCTTCATTATGTGCATGTACAAACTGGTAACGTCCAGTAAGGTATGACCTGAGCCAGGCTAATGCAGAATCTTTGATGCCAATCATATGCTCAAGTCTATGTAGTAGGATGCTGTGATCAATAGTGTCGAAAGCAGCACTTAGATCCAGTAGGATTAATAATGAAATGCATCCATTATCAGATGAGATAAGGAGATCATTGTAGACCTTTACTAGGGCTGATTCTGTGCTATGGTATGCTCTAAAGCCAGATTGATAGGTTTCCTGAATGTTATTTGCGTCCAAGAAAGTACGAATTTGCTTAGACACTATTTTTTCAAGAATCTTTGATATAAATGGGAGGTTGGATATAGGTCGGTAGTTAGCCAGGACATCAGGGTCAAGGTTGGGCTTTTTGATTAAAGGCTTAATGACAGATGTCTTGAAAAGTTTGGGAACATGTCCTGCTGCAAGAGAGTGATTTATAATATTAAGTATCGGCTCAGCTAGGCTAGGGAGAGTAGCCTTAAGGAGATCAGTAGGAATTGGATCCAGTAGACAAGTAGAGGCCTTACTTGATGAGATCAGCTTGATAATTTCAGATATACTGGCAGGTGTAAACGAGTCCAGGTATGCTATAGGTCGGCTAGGGGTTGCTGTTTCCATTATAGGGGAACCAGCTGAATTTGAGGTTTGAATGGTGTTATTTATTTTACCTCTAATACATTCAATTTTATCATTAAAAAAAATCATGAAATCATTACTGTCTAATGTTATTGGAATTGAGTGTGTCACTTCATTCCTACTTTTAGTTAAGCGTGATATTGTGTTAAAGAGGAATTTGGGATTGTTTTTATTATCATTTATAAGTGAGGAGTAGTATTCTGTTTTTGCATTATTAAGTGCTTTCTTATAGTCTTTTAGGCTGTCTTTCCATGCAAGATGGAACACTTCAAGTTTGGTGGCATACCATTTTCTCTCAAGTTTACGTGCAGCTTGCTTCATTGAGCGTGTCTGTGCTGTATACCATGGGGCAATTTTGTCTTGTTTTCTAATTTTCTTTTTAAGTGGCACAATGGAATTTAATGTAGTGTAAAGTGCATCTATAACATTATTAGTTAATTGATCAACTTGAGTAGGGCTGGGAGGAGGGCCTTTTAATGTGTATTGTGTCATTAAGGGTTCAAGAAGAGAAGGAATTTTATCTATGAAGTCGCTGGTGGCTTGGGAGGTTATTACATATATTATATTATTATAAATTACACCGATATATCGTCAATACCGGTATATCGCCCAGCCCTACTTCGCCATAATGAATTTCTGGATTCACTTACATTGTGCTGCCATAAAGCATGTTGTAGTTTTCATACGAACAACAGATCTGCTACCCAATATGGCAAAGTTCCTTAGTGTGGTAGCTAATAGAAGGCCGCAAAGCAAATGCATGTTCCATTCACCCTGTTACTGAAACAATTTTGGAAACATTATTTTAAGGTACAAAAAGGTCTTTGGTGTTGCTTTAATTGATGGGTTCTGTGTTAAAATGGGAGACATTTTTAATCAGGCTTTGGACTACAATTATTTAGCTGCACTGCTCCAAACTAAAAACACAGATGCTTTCACTGCTATTTCTGGTGAGTTCAATCATGTTACACTTGATTGCACCCTTACGAGCTTTTATCAATTTGTGGAGACCTCATGTTTCCTGATATGAGAGAAGCACACAGTGGCACCAACTGCCTCAACTTGGAACCATCTACAGCCAAAGCACAGAACATATGTGTGGAGGCAACCATACATACAATACATACACATTCAGGAAGTAGACTTCGCAAACTCAACAAGAAGGGGCAGAACCACTAAGCTAGAATCACTGGACCTATGGCGAATCGGGGGTAAGCGGTCATGGCCTGGGTCCTCCATAGAGATTGAATGGGGCTACATGACTGTGTCCTCTAGCACAATTACCACACACTTTTCATGCTTCCATAGCATGTATATTCATGACCGGATTGCTCCAAACTATAGCCACATAATTTTTTTTTAATCCAGCACTCGGCCAAAATTTTTTTAGATTTTTCTTTTTTAAGTTTAATTATCTCGAATTGTTATTGGCTCAGTAGGTCACGTGATTTGGTTGTTTTTTTTTACTGCGGCTATTGCTTTCCTTCAAGGAAAAGTAGCAAAAGAACAAACAGAAATGTATCAGACAAATCGTTTTTAATAGCGGTCAGTAAAGTAGACATCTTTGTTGTTCGTAAAACCTGTGTTACTAGGTGACTCAGCTAAGCATCGCTGACACACCATTAGCTACAATCTAATGTTACGTTACGAGGTGTTATAGGTTGTGTGTGTCCGTGTCTGGCATGATGTATATTGTGATAGCGGAAGGTCTGATTAATTGTTGGCTGACACACAATTAGAAATGTATGCTTCACTGGGCAGACAACACTAGGAGGAGGAATGCTAGACAACTGGAAAGACTGGTGTGGAAAGCTGCTATGGATGGAGCTACAGTCAATGACTTAAGTAGCAGCACCACATTCTATGAGACAAGCAGACTTAGATTAGCCTGGGCCCGCCCATACTTCCTGTGACGCTACATTCAATTTCGCGAGCAAGTCAATATGGCCATCGTGCCGATTTAGAGGAATTATTTTCCCCAAATCTGTGGGCACCAATGAGAAACGAGCTTACGCATATGTAATCGGAATGAGAGGTCTGATTGGTTGTAGATTCGTCAAGTAGTATACAGAGGCATCTGATGGACACAGGTTAAGCCCGCTTTCCAGAAGACATTTAGTAATATAGGATGGGCAGACTAAGCTCCTATGAGCTTTGTCGCGGAAGCCAGGCTAGACTTAGATAGTCCTTCATACTTTGGGCCATCCAACTGTGCAACACCATACAGAAATTGAGGTAGGAGATTGATGTGTTTATACTACACTCTGTACAATGCCCTTATCTGGTTACTTCCCACATATACATACACCTAGCTTGGACTGGACTTTCCTAATGGCTATATTATCCCTTTGCATCCTCAATTAATTCCTTCTTCTTCGTGGTAGTAAAAGATGGGCCAAATATACTTATACTGCAAATTAAAACTGCATTAAGCATTGTGTCTTTTTATCTTTTATCCTCTTCCAATTTCCTTGTTGTTTAATACAGTTCTGGTACTGGCAATGCATATGCACTGAGACATATTTCCCTGCACTATGGTAAGCATTCAACTGTGCATTTCCATAACAATTTATACAACAATTTATAACTTAGTACCTTAGATTTAACACACTGTGGAAACCTTGTGAGACAAGCACATACCTCTGGTTTGAACTCGAACATCAGCTGGTCTCCGGTCAGGTAGTCTTCTTTTGGAAAAAGCTGCATGTTTTCACAGATGTCCTCCACATATTCAATTGGATCTGTCTGTTGAGCCAATGGCCGGCAAGTAGTTATGCAAAAGGAAAAAGGCAACTGAATGCACGCATGTACACAGAGAGCTCAGTCTTTGAGTTACACTACGAATTAGAGCAAATAACTTGCATGTACCTGTTCCTGATAGTGAAATTCATTCGCTTCAATCTTTTGAATTTCCTCATATATTCTGCAAATGTGCACAGAAAGAAAGGGAGCAAAATTAATCTGTAGTGACCACAAACACAATCAACATCTTTCCGTTTTGTCCTTTTTATTTAAAGGCCTGTTTATTCTAAAAATAGTACTGGCAACCTACCTCTGCTGGGGCCCAAGGGTCTGAAGCATCTTCATGTACTGGAACACCAGGTGGGCCACCTGCAAAAAAAAAACACCAAAATGCTCTTGTCTGGACAAAACTAAAGCCCATCATAACCTCAATTAGGACGAAAAAAATCTGACAGCCTCCCCGCTTTCACACTCCCAAAGCTGCCCACTAAAGTGCAGCCTTTTCCCCCACACACATGATTTGGTTGGATGCCCCTCTGAGGGTTAGCATTGGCCAGTGTGTGGACAGCGATGAGCGATGAGGCACTCATCGGATGTAGAGCAAGGCCCTAAACTTGGAAGTGTTAGGCAGTGATAGGACTGAATAAACCAAGTGAATAATGGCTACTGGAATCCTTTACATGCTTCCTGTCTAGCTACTAATCCTATTAGACATGCATACATCAAACCTGTTGCATTTACTCCAGTCACTACACGGGGGGTGGGGTGGACTTGTACTAATAAGAATTGGGAGCCTTGGAGACGAAGTCACATCTGGTCATTCAAAAGTGTCTTCTATGCACTATAAGCAAGATGGAGTTAATTATGGATGCAGCCTTTCTCTCCCTCTCAAAATGGAGGAGACACACTGTCTAACCTCACAGAAGTTCTGGAAGCCTTCATCGGTGAGTGTGATGGAGACACTGAAGATGGAGTAGGTGGTGTTTTGGTCAAAACCTGTTTCACTATTTCCCCCAAAGAGAGCCAGCGCCCAGCACCTGAGAGGTAGGAAAGACACACTAGAGTTTCATGCTCCATCACACAACAGAATGCACCAAATTCATGCAGGATCAGTTTGTAATGGGGCAACATTGGTAGAGGAGCTGTTTGGAGGGTTGCAGGTTTGAGCCCCGCTCCACCTGACTCCAAAAGTGTTAAATAAATGCAGTCCATTAATCATGTACAATGGCAGTTCAGTTGAGAGTCTGACCAAAAGACACACTTACTTTTTCCTGAGCAAAGACAGAATGCTGCCAGTTCCTTCATGGCCAATTAGCCAAGATATGTAATGGAGGGGTTTTACCCTGGGAACAGATTAAACACAAAAAACAATATGCACAAGATGTTCTCTATGGCACTACATGGACCTTCCGAAAGCTTTCCCTAGGATTAAATAGGGGCTAAGCAACATTCAGTTTTTCTCTCTCACGAGCTCCCTCTAAAGACTGCTGTATTGCATTGTATTGCACTGCATTCTATTGGAGGCGGTCCGCGCTGCTGAACATTGCAAGTGCTGTATCTACCGCTATTGGCCACGGTGGCGCATTCTACACCGTTCGTTCGCCGTGTAATGACTCATTTTAGTATCCTAAACAGTATGAAACGGATTAATTAAGTGAAAAATGTTGCATAGTGGGCCTTTAAGTTAAGTTAAGTTGCTACTACACTGCCCAAGACTTTTGATAATGACTATTGTATAAAGCACTGTACAGTATAAATTTAAAAAAATTAAACTGAATTCAACTGAATGTTCTGAGCAGGGAGGCAAGTGGTGGAAAATCATAGTGTTCCCACCTGTAATGTTTCTCTTGAGGAGGAAGGGCCCAGGTGATGGTGAGGGCATGAACTTTTCTGACAGGCACCACTGTAACAAATGACAATTATTAATGACAATTATTTAATGCTTTTTTCATCTCTCACACACTTTCAGAAACACAAACACACACACACACACACACACACACACACCAGCCAAAGAACACAGTCTGATCGGTACAAATGTATCCATGACATATAGGGCTGGGTTTTAAAATATCAATTAATCAGAATCGAATCGATTTCCTTTGAACAGGCCGATATCAATTAAAAAGCACTTGAATCGATCTTTTTAATCAGTATTTTAAACAAAACACCCCCATAATACCACATGACTTCTAACGTGTCACTGCAACAAGTTTCTCAGTTGAAAATGACAGTTTCAGCAGTATACTTGTGCCATCCTTGCCCTGAAGTTCTCTACTTTTCACCAGCTAGACAGCAACATAATGCTCCAATCACCAGCCTTATTTTGTCTTTTTGCACTCATTTATTCAATAATGGCTTCTGACCACTGCCTCCTCTTTGTCCATCATTAAACCAAAACCATACAAAATATCACAAACTAGCTTATTATATACTTACTGCAAGCTAACAAACTAAACCATTCACATTCACTTAAATGAACACTTTCTATACCTTTTAAACATAAGAAAACAAAAGGACAGTTATTATTTTAAAATCATTCACACTGAATTGATACCCAGCTCTACTCAGTTCCAGTTCTAACATAAGATTTTTACGGATCATACAGGATATTTTTTTCTCAGTATGAGTGGTTTGGGTTAATCCCTAGTCTCAGCAAATGTACAATTTACTAAAACATGCTTGTGTAGCAGATCTCCTGATATTATGGTTTTGGGGGACATCTCTTGCATCGTACTCATAATTTATTCCTACTAAAAATGATGTTGCAGATCAAATGTTCTGATCATGTGTGATCAAAAAGGGTCCCTAGTCTAAACAAGGCCTGAAGGTCGTATGTCTGGTAGTGTTGGGCCTGTCAACTTGTATCTTTAGCTCACAGTGGTGTGGAAAGTATAGCTTCACTCAGACAGCTGCCCTATTTTATGTGTTGCATTAGCAACCAAGCCTTCAGCAACAGTTACCAGTGGCAATGTGTTAAGTTCTCTGAAGTCTGCTTCGCCTGTGTGCATATTCGTTTGTTGATAACAGCGACACAAAAAGACAAGAAGAATAAAAATACTTTCTACATGATTATTTAATAATATTATTGAATCTATTTCGAATTTTTGGTGGGGTTGAAAGTAACAAGGTAGCAGTCAGACCTCTGTAAAGCTTGTTGAAAGCTGGGGTGTCAAAAGGATCCACTAGTTCAGAGAAGTTTGGCTGTGGCTGTCCACTAAAAGAGAATAAGAAAAAATAGTCACAGCAGGGTCAAATAAAAGAAGCAGAGTCTGGGACTTATCTATAGTATGCTGCTGAACTCACTTGTTTGGGACTTTACTGAAGATCTCCCGCACCCATTCTTCTAGTGTGTCTAGCTTCTCTGTGAATAAGGAGAGCAAATTAAAAAGGAAAGTTTTAGAAGGGCTAAAATGGAACAGAAAAAGGCATGACCTACATACCTTTAGATTGTACTGCTAAGGTCATATAATGTGCTGAATAGTATCTCTTCCAGAATTCACGAAGACGCTTATAAACATTGATCTTTTGTCTTTTGGGTTCATGCTTCAATGTCTCAGCATTTCCTGAGAAGAAGAAAAACAAAATCATCAACACACTTTTTATAGCAGGTCAGGGAGAGCTGGCAGCTATGAGTCAAACAGATGGGAATCCAAAGATGTCTTAACATTCGGTCACTGAGAGAGTCTGATTCTTACCCCAGCAAAACTTTCCCATAGGGTGTGTCGGCTTGGCCAGACTACCGAACAGCATCTCCTTACGATGGGAGTCAGATGGCTTAGCCAGCTGGTACTCTGCAAAGAGGAACACACCATCAGCTTCCGCAATCGGTAAGGGAGAACTGACACCCTCTTTCACATCCTACTGGAATAATGGAGGAGTGAAGAGCAAAGAGCTCCACAATGTGCACTGAAGGGAAGTCCACTCCATATACTCCATCAGAATGTCTTGAGGGCCTTTCCCCAGTTGCCACTCATGCTTATAGCTATTCATTATGTCCAAATGCACCTGATTTTCTTCAGTTTCTGATAGTGGATAATAATGGACAGTTATATTGAATACAATTAATTCAATTACTGCAAAATACATCCTTTACAGTGGTTGCAGTGGTACAGCCCATAACAGTGATTCAATCTTTTGACCTGATCTGCTACACAGGCATCCTGATATAACAGCATCACTGTAGAAGCTGCCCTGTCAGCCAATCAGGAAACAGAAAATGTATAATAATAAATAAAGTTCTCTTACCACTGTCAACAGCTTCCACCTCTCTTTCAATAGCATCTTTGATCATCAGTGGGCAAATGAAGAACTGTGCCCATCTGGAATTACAGGACAATAACAGCACTTTTTGTTCAAACATTTGACAAGGTTGTATCTAACATGTAGTTAGTGTATTGATATACTTAAGATTATGAGATGAAAATGACTCTAATGTGTTTTTTAAACTATCTGGGTACTGTGATTATAAATGGCAAAATGTTCATACACAATTAAGAGGGGTTATCAAGAGGATATTATTATTAGTTTACATGGAAATGCAAACTATTGTTATTCGAAGTCTTCTTATTAGTTTGCATGGAAATGCAAACTATAGTTCTTCGAATTATTATTATTCCGCCTAAACTTCTGTGATTAATTCAGCTCGAACCACTTAATGTAAAAACTTTGTTCAAACTGTGTTTCGAAGCTGTTGTTGATGACACGTGTGCTATGACTTTTATAAATTCTGACTTTTTTTATACTTTTTCAACTATAACTTATTACAAATGGGGGAGTTAGAGTGGAAACTAGACTTGGCCTTGGTTATGAAATGTAGGATATGTATTTTCAACTTTCTAAGTTTTATACTTTTTAAACTATATCAGTACTTAAGGCCACACCAATAAAATTAGTTGGTTCTCGGATTCGCCGCTTGAAAAAAATGCAAAATGAAATAAAAATAAAATTGAATTCGAACTCACACGAACATAAAAAACACCGTGGCTGATAGCTATAATAGTGAAAAAAGCATGCTGCGTTCACGTGACGTTGAAAACCAATCAAATCGCGCCTTTCACTTCAGAGCGCAAGAGACAAGAGACATGATATGAGGAAAGATGCCGGTGGATGCTGCTAGGCCAGAGTTTGCAATTATTAGAACATTTGATCAGAAGAGAAAAACATTTGACAAGTAGCCTACTTTGAAATTAAAGAGGATGAGAACTTTGCGCAGTTGTACTCACGAAGCCGAGAGCAGTCTGCTTGTGCAACTCTGTGAAGGTGAGTTTGATATTTCATTGATTGAGAGGCGAAAAAAACCCATTCAAAGTGTTTCGCCATCAAAATCAATCAATAAATAAATGAATAGCATGTGCCTACACACTCACATCCTCGCTCGCGCGCACACACACACGCTTCTTTTTCACATGCAAAAAAATAGTCTCTTTTCCAGATTCACGTGACTGCACGTTGATGAAGATTCATCTCCGTTGCACTGATCACGAAGTTTTAGTCACTATCTAATTGCTATCTGGTGAATCAATGCGACTTTGACGTTCTAATGCCCTGTGATGAACTGTGACAAAATGAGTTTGAACGTAGGCTACAGCAGCCTAGACGTAGTCTACATTATATGTCATAGGCCTACCTCAATTCCAATTCTCAATGCCAGCTTGCTTGGTGCTTAGATTCTCAAACTCTTAAATAAATGACAAACCGTCAAACCTTTACATAACATAGAATGACAGAATTATGAATTTGTACATTGCCTAAAACCTGCATGACAAAAAGTGTGCTGTGAGGTGTGAAAGTAAAGTTTATAAATTAGGCCACATTTAGTTTTTCTATAACACATGAGTTAATGTCTTTAATGAACATTAACTGTGAATGTGCTAATTTACCTTCAGAACATTTTTTTATTTTTATTTTTATTTCGCTCGCTCGCACCATATTTTTCCTGAAAAAATCCGAGAACCAACTGATTTTATTGGTGTGGCCTAACCTAGACACTTTGTTCAAACTTTGTTACATAGGTCTAACCCAGGCCATGTGTGCAATGTATTTATTTAAGTTTGTAACTATTATAGTTTTTAAACTATTGCTTATAAACTATCAAATAATGTCCTCCCATTGACCTGACATAGAGCAATAAAGTGGAGGTTGGATTTTGCTCTTAATACTACACAGTACAGACACTGCAATGGTGGCTCAGTGGATAAGTAACTGGGTTAGCATGCAAGTGCCTTGCTCATACTATTCAAGGGTTTAACTATTCAAACTCAATTTGACCATTCAGCCAATTCAACTGTGTTCACACTCCAGTTAACATAGTTACCATCATACTTATACTATTATCAAGCTAGCTACCAGTACAATAATATAACTCTCTCCTCAACTTAAAGCAAATGCAAACAGTAAATCCCTGGAATTACAGCATCTAGTTATTATTCGTTTTTTTTTCCCGCGCACAATAACTAAAAATCTAGAAAAGAGACAGGTTTTTTGCATGTGTGTGTGTGTGCGCGAGGATGTGAGTGTGTAGGCACATGCTATTTGCTATTAATTTATTTATTGATTGATTTTGATGGCGAAACACGTTGAATGGGTTTTTTCGCCTCTCAATCAATGAAATATCAAACTCACCTCCACAGAGTTGCATAAGCATACTGCTCTCGGCACCGTGAGTAGCCTACAACTGCGCAAAGTTCTCATCCTCTTTAATTTCAATGCACTTGTCAAATGTTTTTCTCTTCTGATCAAATATTCAAATAATTGCAAACACGGGCCGGGTACCGGCATCTTTCCTCATATCATGTCTCTTGTGCTCTGAAGTGAAAGGCGCGATTTGATTGGTTTTCGACGTCACGTGAACACGCCAATGCTTTTTTTTCAGTGTTATAGCTATCAGCCACTGTGTTTTTTAAGTTCGTGTGAGTTCGAATTCAATTTTATTTTTATTTCATTTTGCATTTTTTTCAAGCGGCGAATCCGAGAACAAACTAATTTTATTGGTGTGGCCTAAAGGTATTTTGCGAGTTTTCATTGAAAAAAAGTGACTGGCTTATCGGTGTGGTTTGGGTGTGAAGTCTCCAAGTGTCTGCGAAATGTTAGGCCTCATACTGTTTGCTGCCAGTTGTCTAAGACACGAGTCGCTCTTCATCCCCAACTGTGGATCCAAACGCATCATCATACTTTCTTTTTAGTTGACTTTTCGTATTTTTTTTAGTCCGCCTGTCTTATTCTCATTCTCGCCTAATTTTGTGGCTGTGCGCCCATATGCATACCTCATGCATATACTGCATACCTCATTTTTCCCACCACTGTTTATGCGGCGATGGTGGCGCAGGTGGTAGAGGAGCTGTTCGGTGACCACAAGGTTGCAGGTTCGAACCCCACTCTACCTGACACCATCGAAGTGTCCTTGAGCAAGACACTGAACCCCAAATTGCAGCGGCCTCTGGCTGTCCTGACCGTGCGCATCACTGTGCGCCTCCTTCTATATGCAAATTTCAGGCTAGAATTTGCCGGGCTGAAAAAAAAACAATCTGAAACTAGTGCTCTGTGTACGTAGACAGTGCAAAGCTACACTTCCTCCATTACATTGTCCAATCCAAAGAGCTCTGTTCTAGAATCTTTGATCCAATCAAAAATTGTTTGGAACAGTCGCTTGTCCAGCCCCCTGTTGCTTCGGCGGTAGGCTATAAACGAACTGTAGTTTATGTACTAGCCTAGCTAGCTAACATTGAGAACGGCTAACGGCTCTAAGAAAAATAAGTGCATGTTGAATTTCTGTTTAACTGGAGATAATACTGAAAAAATGTCAGGGGTTTTTGCACTACCGTCCTCAAGAACCTCGCATTCAACGGGAGTAGTTATGTTTATCTACAACCACGTTCCACTAAACTTCAATCTGAGATTGGCCATTTCACCCCAGATTGTTTCGCCAACCTTGGGCTGTATCAATCCGGCTTTTCACAAACATTACGCCTGAAACCAGGATCTAACTATTCTCCAAGCACAACCGGTAGGTAACCGCTAGAATTCAGTGTTTTTTGGTCTTGGTCTTTGTATGTACTGGTATTTCTATGGCCTTAACAGTTTGCCTACTTGATGCTACTTCGATATCCAGGTTGCGAAGCAAAAAAAAAAAAAAACACCCGGTCACTAAAGTGTTGGGAGGCTAGCAATCTACCATTACAACAGATAGCCTACTAATGTCGCATTTCCACTTATATCCTGCAAGGATCGGCAACTTTGCTATTCATAAGTGCAAATTTGGTTTGACAGCAGTAGTCATAATTTCAATAAATGTATTCTACATTTATACTATGATTGCTTAGAGTATTTGGTATCATTGAAAGCCCTGTTTCTGTACTTTTGTTTGATATGCGTGTCGTGTCTGAGCGATGTCGGGTTCGCGAGTTATTGAACTTAGAATAGTGTGATGACAGCACTGATTGTCAACTGTACTATTTTAAAAAAAATAAGGTAAATTTAAAAATGCTTATCTCGACATCACAACGGTGTACAAACAAGTGATGCATATCGTTGGAAAGCCCTGGCTGGCCCACTTTAAAAAAGTGCTACTCATCAAGTGGTTAGTGGTGCTCAATGATGTTCCAAAACATGTATCGTAGCGAAATAAAGCTTCCATCATGTTTTATTTGGCACTTTGTTTATATGAAGGAGCAAATAGATCCCTATGGGACTTACAAAATGGCAAATAAAACATGACAGAAACTGTATTTTGCTACGATACTTGGGTTGGAACATCAGAAAATGCCACTAATCACCCCATAAGTAGCACTTTTTTAAAACCAGTGTTTTAAGGACAGAAACAACACATGCCCATTGCTAGCCATTTTAAAGGCAGGCAGAGGCGATTCTATATTTCCCAAATAGCCGAAACAGGAGCAATCATCAAGATTTCCACCACCAGATTCAACCACTTTATTTCATTTTAGACAACCTGTGAAAGGGGCTCAATGTGTTAAAAACCGAACTATCCCTTTAATGTTTTTTAAGGTGTTTACGTGCTAATTATGAATCCAGGTGGGTGTTCTTTTGTCGAGTAACTTAAATGACAATGACTCGTTTGATTCCGATTCCTCGCACCCCACCTACAGTACCTCTGCACGCTCCACACTTTGAGAAACGCTGGTGTAGGCTATGTGAGAGACGTGTGAGTGACAGAGAGACGCAGGGAGAGCGGTGAAAGGAAATACAGTTAATGAATACGATGCGTAGGCTATTTTTAAAATAGTGTTTAAAAAAAAAACGAAACTCAACATGTGCTGCCGGTGTTGAATCTGAATCTGTTGAATCAAATTGGTCTATGTGTGGGAAACACTGGTGCAGCACACCTGTCAAGGGCTTCTTTGAAGTGTCTTCTCTGCACATCAAACTGGAATATTGTCCTCTCACAGTCAGTGGAGGCATTATCACTCCCGCCATGTTTTTTCAGGAATGCGTCAAAGCCATTCTCAGATGGATACTTCTCGCTGCCCATGAACACCACTGGGAAAGAAAGATGGCAGAAGGTAAAGACAGCGAAGAGACAAGAGGGTGCCAGATGGTTTGAATGAAAAAGAAGGGAAGAGATAGAACAAGTAGAAAAGCAAGTAGGAAAAATTGTTGTTTCATTTGTGGAGACTCACTGTGTTCAAGGAAATGGGCAAGTCCTGGCAGGTCACTTGGATCACTGAAGCTCCCCACACCAATGCAGAGTGCAGCAGCAGACTGATATGAAGGAGAGGAAAACAGTGTAAGTAAAAGTCTCTCATACAACGAGAGCCACATTTAAAGCCACTATAATAGTCACAATGATAAAAAAAAAAACCTTGACCCACAAACCCCATTTCATATCAGAAAATGTATTAGACCTTGTGATTAATGTGATTTTGGTCCCTGAAATCTAAGATAATCCCTATGTATTTTTTTTTGAGTTTTCAGCAATTGCAGTTCATTGTCAATTCCAATCACATTGCTTATTCAACATGAGGAGATAATACTGTAGTTTATGGCTTCAGTTTAAATTTAATTTGCGTGCTACTTACTTTGCTAGAAATGAGAGTATACTCACTCACATTGCCAAGCACTTCATTTTGATTGATCAGTTTGTTACACAAACGGCCTTACTAGCACCCCAAAATAACTGTGGTACAGGCTGCTTGTTCACCTCCCACTCCTGATGGTTCCAATCTTGAGCTATGCAATAGTGTGTAATAACGAGCACATTGCATCATTTGCAGAGGCAGTGTCTATACTGGGACCCACAGGGGCTAATAGGCTTCTGCAGTGTGGGCACAACGCTCAGTGTCACAGCTGCTGAAATGTGTCAGTGTAATGAAAAACAAAGCGCTACACGACAGGAGTTCATTTATAAATATGGCTTCATTTAAACAGCAGCTTGCTTGCTACCTGTGCTTGCCTACTTCTGGACAATAAAATAATTGTTCGGCTACATTAAGCGTGAAAGCACGTGCATGAACGTTTACAGCAGACATTGATGAGATCCTAGCTCTAAGTCCTAATGATCTTGGGTTGCTGACCTGTTTTTCAGAACTTGCTTTCTTCTTTCTCCCATCGTTTTCATCATCCAGGTCCTCAAAGTCACTGTCCTGCTCATCATCTCTATCCTCTGACTCCTCGTCTGTGCCTTCTCCCGAGTCACCCTCCTCTGCACTCCCCTCTTCCTCCTCCTGCTCTTCCTCCTCCTCCCCAGATTCCTCATCGTCCTCAGAGGCCGCCTTGCTGTCAGTGCCACTGAAGTCTGAGATGAGAAGAGCTTTCAACCCATTATCCAGTACAATGTACCTGGATGCCAAAAAAAGAAGAGAGGGAGCGTGTTTTTCAGACAGAATCTGGTTTGTATTGAGTCCCCAGTCAACAAAATGTGGCATCATCTGAGACATTTTATCATACACCCAATATGAGCAGCTCGTATCAATCTGAGCAAAACAAAACAAATTTAAATAAATAAAAAAAACCTGATGGTGGAGACAAATGCAAACACAGGTATCTCCTTACACTGGAGCCTCAAACATGTCTTTCATGATCAAATTCCATGTGAACCGGTCATAACTGTTTCTTTAAAGACAGGCAGCAATACTGATCTGCCAAGATTATTAACCTCAGAGGTGGGTGTCATTTTACATGTAAACCACTGAGCTAACATTAATTTACCCTACTGACCTCATAGAGCACCAGTGATGGGGATAACAGTGTTAAAAATAAACGGCGTTACTTACAGCGTTCAATTTTCTAGTAACGAGTAATCTAATTAATTACTTTTCTTATTGTTACAACGCCGTTCCCGGTTACTGACCATGAAATGCCATGCGTTACTTTATTGAAACGGGTTTCATTTAACGGGTCAGATTTCTGTGCGAACATACCGTAGGTAATGATTGGTCGAATAAAACTGAATGGCCGACCAGAGTACATTTTGGCATTGCCTATGTAGGCTACAAGTCACGCCAGGCCTCCATGCAGTTTATGTATACACCACACACAGCAATGGCGAGTTTAGAACAACAAGATAGCGTTTTCAAACTTGAAATATAAGCACCATTTAACTCGTATTGACATTAAGGACAAGTATGTTTATGTGCAGTGCACATTATGTCCAGGAACAAACCGTTTGTCCATGTCAGTTGTGAGCAACTCCAATCTTTTGAAGCACCTCACATCATCCCATGCCAGAACAAGATGTCACGGGTCCGTCCATCAATGCATGGAGACATTGGCTAATTTATATTTTCTACTCATGTTACTCGACTGTTCCGAACAGTTTGAAAGATCCAAGTTGATGCACAATTGAGATAACATAATAAGCTAGCATATCAGCGCTCTATTATGTGTCACTCACGACACAAATTTAAATGAACGTGAGCTAGATGTCAACGTGGGTAGAGTCAACTATTACAGACAAATTGGGCTTACCTGACATCACACAATTCCTTCAGTTTGCCTTGTTTTCTGTCTCATGACTTCTATGAAGTCAGACTGTTTTTTAGCAAAAGCTGCCATGGCCCTTCTGCCATAACTTTCAGATGTGTTCTGCCAAGAGTCAAACTGCGTTAACAATTCTCTAGTGCCCAAGCAATTCCCATTGTGGGGTGAGCCTATAGTTCATCTTGACTCTAAAATGCCTTTCTCCTCCAAGAGAAAAAGTCATTTCTCCTACAAGAACCTTACGAAGACAACTCTCTTGAGCACCTCCAATGATCTCTGCCCATCATCAGCTAGGCTATGGTAGCCTCTGCTGACCCATGATGCAACATGATCAGACTTCTCCAAGATGTTTCACACTTCTCGTTCTCTAGATCGTTATTTTATTTTATTTATTTTCTCAGGACTGCAATCATTTTTTGGTCTGTTGTAGCTTATTTAAGTTAGATAAATAAATAGGCTCAACATTTCTAAAACATCAGCGTTTTATTGTTCTACAACCATTTTAATAGCAACAAAACTATAAAATTTATAGACGTCTTGTCTCACATGACCCACTAAACTATTAAATTAGTGTAGGCCTATATTGGTGCGCAATGTTAATGTTACATTTAACATTTACTTTTACTATGAGTAACTAGGGGGCAGTAGCGCAAAAAGTAACGCAATAGTTACTTTCCCTGGTAATTAGTTACTTTTGTAATACAGTAACGGAGTTACTAACTCAGTTACTTTTTGCAAGAAGTAACAAGTAACTATAACTAAAAGTAAGTTGCCCAACACTGTAGAGCACATCGTCACCATATGGATTATACTCACCTGTACTGCTTTGGGTCACTGGGAGATTTAATAATTTCAGGATCTCCTGGGTTGTCCTCGCCGCCACCACCACCACCAC
This sequence comes from Limnothrissa miodon, assembly GCA_017657215.1. NCBI lineage: Eukaryota > Metazoa > Chordata > Actinopteri > Clupeiformes > Clupeidae > Limnothrissa > Limnothrissa miodon. The sequence goes on along the minus strand of JAGFZM010000117.1, from coordinate 129,431 downwards.
CATCTTCAGGAGGCACATCCTGGTTTCTTGGTTGTAACAGCTGGTGCCCCTCTCCCCGATCCGAACCAGTTGTCAGGGCCGCACCACAGTCAGCATTTTTGGACTTGTTAGTGAGGGGCATTCTCACTAGTGATGACACTGTTGCACTATGGCTGAACGACACAATGTGACGGTAAGCATGACAGGCCCACTTCACAAATCTAACTGTACTTTTCGGGGCCTTGAACAAAGCAATTCTAACAGTTTGAGGAAAAATACGTGACAGACAGAAAGTGCTGTGAGACACACCAGGACACCATGTGGAAGAGAAACAATCGTATGAAAGCCTTTCCAAACTCCCTGCTGCTTTGTGTCTAAAACAATACATCGAGATAAAAATGCTGGCACGGCTAACGCCACTAGACATCCGATCTATGTTTCACTCCCAGTCGCCCTAAATGGGATTGCTAGCTTGCATGCTATAGTTAACGTAACGTTAATGTTAACGTTGACGTTATTAGTTTCAAATGCATTGGGAGATGCAAAAAACAAAGAGAAAAACGTTATATTACTAGCATGAATTATTCCGGATTTTTTTTTTCTTTCTTCAAATGAACATTTCATCTAAAGCAGAGCTATTCGTGTTAATAGAAACTTGTTAACATAATGTCTAAACTAATGTTATCTGGACACCGGCTTAGGGTTCAGAGCTAATGAGCGAGCTATTAACGTTAACGTAACAGCACTGCAATCATGCTGCTGTTTGCTAGCATGTAATAACATCATCAAAAGGGATGTGATTTATGGCAGTGGTACACACAGTGAACACAAATATTTCTATATCTACAAGTGCCCCAGTCAATTCGAATGATGTCTACTGTCACTCAATAATTCACGTATGTCAATTAAACAAGTTACAACGTAACATCAAAACTATCCTACCTTCTGGTTGTAGAGATCAACCTAACTTCCGCACTCGTGGTGGGCGGGATCATTAGAGCAAAGTGATTCGTGATTTGCTCAGAAACATTACAGCACAGCACGGAACTCACGTTAAAGCTAGTTGGATTCCTATATAACCATAATAGTTAATAGTTTTTAATTGTTCTAGCAGATGGTAAATGTGTGCATTTTGTATCGGTGGAATAAGTTTCAACCAGACGTCACCTCAGTTCATGCTGAGTCAAGCGTTCAGTCTATTGTCTATTGTCTCGCACCTGTGATCTCGCAGGCCAAAACGCTGCCATTTAGAATAACAAATAGTGCAGTAGATTTACTGTGTTTACCTTCTCAGAGAGTTGTAGTAGCAGCTTTTTCACGACTGTGAAAATGCATCGTCTGCATGCATAGAAATCACGCCATGTAGCGAAATGCCATGTCTTTTTCAATCTCTAATGAAATCATAGTAAGCCTTAGGGTAGCATAGCCTATCAGCATTAAGAATGAAAACGTTATTTAGCTACATTGAATTAGTATGTATTTATTCATATGACGTCTGTGTTACAAAAAGTAAATAGGGTAGGTCACTTAATACATCTGCACAGGGAAGAAAGCGTTAACTGCACTACTATGGAAAGCCACAAGGTGACAGACGAACCAGGCTGTCCACTATTTGCAGGGAAGCAGGGTCAGAACCGTAGGGGGGCAAGTCGAAAATTAGACCAAATTTGCTAAAGGGCATTAATACTAATTGATGTGGGAAAAAGGAAAATAAAAAAAAAACATCCTCCTAGCCTCTTTTGTTATTTTATTATTTGTTGTATTTGGTAATTATGTCATTCTCATATCAACGAAACTTGGTAATGTGAAACAAGAGGATAATTGAGGGGTCAGGTGCAAAGTTTGCACCTGCAGAAGTGGAGAGCCATTAACAACCTCAAAGATGGCACAGAGAATCTGTGCCTGTGGATCAAGCTAGGTGAGCTATGGACTGTGCAGTCTGCTTGGAACCAGAGCCAGGGTTTGAACACTCCCAAAGCCTTTTGGCGCCATATGATGCAATGTGTGTGCTAAAGCTACTGACATGCTTTATACTATATCATCCAAGGTCTGGGATAGGTGTTTTGTCAATGTGTCATCACATCAAAAAATAAAGTGATTACTCATCAGAACACTTCCAAACCGCAACACCTCATTGGCAGACATCCAACTAATTGTTTTATCATTGTGTTTCAGTATAATTTACCCCACAGCCCACATCTAACACTATAGAAATGCCAGCCCCCTTGTTCCCTCTCAGCGATCACTGTGTATTTGGATTCTTACACCATCATTTCATTGTGATTATTTTGAATTCCAAATGTTTTTGTTCCTGACAAGCTTAACTTGATGAAAAGAACATTAGCTTTGTTTCAGGTCAGTGGAACTGCTGAAAGCAATTAGCTGGAAAAAAGTGGTTGAGTGCATCGGTGAGATTCAATGTCTCACTCACTTATGCTGCCTGAGACTGTCCCATTGCTTCTAACACTGGCTACATCTAAATAAAACACCATCCTAGTCAGTATATGACTTGTATTGTTTGTCAATGGCAGCTTGTCAATTACCTTCTGTGTGTCTGCTACCTGTTTGAAGTTTGGAGACATTTAAAAAACATTTAAACAGGGGGACCTGCTGGCATGTTGCATGTGTTCATATGTTGCTGTCCTCTTGCTCTTTGCTCTCTTCTGTAGTGCTGGATTCACTTTCAAGTTTCTGAAATATAGAACTGAACACTGAAATACATGTAACACATGTGTTGACATGATGCATGTATAACTTAATCTAATATCTAAGTGTACATTTGAAAAGTTTTCCAAAGTGAATGCCACTGACGGTAGCCAGTATGTCCAATGCACACCCTGCACATGCACAGTATCACACAGAACAGGAACCACGAACCACAATCCTCACATTCACTGTGACACTTTGAAGTTCAAACACTGACCAAACTGACTGATTCAATCTGATGTAGAACATTTAATGTACTTCAAATCTCAGTTGCACGTCTTTAAAACAGCCACCATCTCAAAGAAGGTCAGCAGGAAGTGGATGTTAAATAGACATCCCACAGGCAGTATAATGTACCTCTCAGTGAGTCCACAGGCACATAGTTTTTGTAAAAAGCACAGGCCCTGCACAGTGGGTTGTCCCCAACTTCATTTCATTTTTCTCTGCAGTGTGAGACCCCAGTGGAACACCAAGAGCCATTTTGACAAATTAGCACTTCATCTAACTTGAATAGAAAATTCATGTGGTTGAAATAGGAAAAAAACTCCCTTTTAAAGTCTAGTGATGTGTTTAGCTTAGCAGCTGTTTAAATACAAATTCTTAAAAGTAATTTCCTTTTAAAAGAAGAAAGCAGTTCTACTGTAGCAGTTAAGAGACTATGTAAATTTAGCTGCACATGTTTGTTGTGTATGTGTGTGTGTAATTTACATGTGAATTGATAACACTAGTTCAACATGGAGAGCAGAGTTACAACAATTGACCGAGGTGTTATAAATCCCATACTTCTTGTGACGCTAGATTGAATTTCGTGAACTAGTCAATCTGGCCAGGCTGCCGTTTTAGAGCTCTTCCATTTCCCAAAAAATGGGAACTAATGAGAGAGGAGCTTACGCATACGTCATCGGAATGAGTTTTCTGAGATTCGCCCAGCAGAAGAGGCATCTGATGGACATAGGTTAAGGCAGCCTCCCAGACTAAGCTCCTAAGAGCTTATCAGTCGCGTTAGCCAGGTTAATAAGGAGCAGTAGCTTTAGTAGCTTTATATCCACTTGTAAGCAAACAAAAAGGACTTCTGTAGGCAACCTTGGCAAGCATTTTATTTCTCTGTTCCATGTCTCTGCTCTTTATAGTCAGTTTTATTACCTCTGAAGTCTGTGTGAGCAGCATCCAGACACCTCCAAACCACTGTATGTACATGTGACATTTTACTGCTGAGCAATCTAGTGTTATTGCAATACATTTTATTTAAAACTTTACTGTTGCAGAAAAAGGTTCAAGCTTTTCCGGCCTATGACAAATAGATAGTCAGTTCATTGTTTAATTACTTTCTTTGAAATATGTTGCATCAATAGTCATTAGTGTCCTTAAAAAATATTTCTTCTTGTGATAGGCAAATCTCTATTGATGATGCAGTCATTTAATTATTTATTCACATATGGATAGACTGTCAACCTGTTTAGAGTTTACTGTGTAGTAACTTCACATGCAGATGCGTCATGAGAGCATCTGTCATTTTGACAGAGGCATCTTGGCATCTTTAAGGCGTGTTATGTGATCATGAGTCTAAATGAGAAAAGTCATCAGTGGCAATAAAATGGGACACTACAATGCCCTTGCTAGAGCTTGATAGTGACAGCCTTATTTCCACATCAGTATCAGTTAGTGGAGCTGTTATCACACCAATGTCAGGCCACATTTCAACCCCTTGAGGAGATAGGAGTCAGAGGGATTAGTGGCTGGCACAGAACATTTACATTGCTGTGCTTTTTGAATAATCATCTTTATTTTAATATTCCTCTCAGTTCACAGGCGCATTGTCATATACCCCTGGAGGTGAACCTAACAAACACATTCAGCATAAGGCAATGCACCACCAAAGACTTTTTTACAATAGCAACTGTTACATAGGTAAAATCAGTACAGTGTATGCAGGGTCCTCGTATGAATGTCAGAGCTCTTTTGAAGACATCTCAGAAGAGAAGATATCTTTAGGCTACCAAGAACAGATGGGGCAGAAGTGTGCTCATGTTCTGCCTTGTTCATGCAGAAAATCACTGAAGAGAAAAACAAAAAAAGTGAAATCAAACAAATGAACATAAAACAGCACCAGACGGAAAGTTGTCAGTAAGATGCAGTGCACAGAGGCTGCATAATGCCTTTGGAGTCCCTGCTCTCTTAATCTACCCGGGGTTTACCTGGAAGCTCTGAAGGCCAGGTTCCCATGACAACCAATTTCAATTCTAATTAAATGGGAGGTATGTGTAATTAGCCCTAGCCGTTCTCTGTAGTTCAGGGCCCACTGTCCTTGTCTGAGGTCTGAGGAGAAGGAAACCACCATGGCAATTGAGCCCCAGTCACCTGAGGATTCCATCGGTCGCAAGCTATCTTTGTGTCTAGAGTGTCCTTGCCCCCTCTGTGTCACCCCCACAGGATAGTTCATGAACGTCTTGAGGCAATGCAATTAGAAAAGTCTGACCACAGCTGTGGTGGATCAACGATTTAGATTTGCGAGCTGGTGGGTGAGATTGATACAGACTTGTGATGTTCAGAATTTTCTGTCATATGCTTGGCATAAGCAGAAGAAAGCATATGGTAAAGCCACTTTTACTAATGCTGGCTGCAATTTGTATCTTGCAAATACTATGCACCCCTAACCAGATTTCACACTTGAATTAGATATGCCAGTATACCTCTAGCAGGAGTCTTCTAAGTTAATCAATGGGCAGTTTACATACTCCTTCCAAACAGCTATGTTCTAAAAGGAAGTCCATTGATCTTGGCAGTGTAAGTATTTGACAGCCATGCAAGGGCACATCAATACTGGCTGGCTGATATTTAATTATATCCTAGTGTATACTCAGGCATGGTAGGAATCACACAGCTAAAGCTGAATTAACCTCACAGTAGTCCAAAGATTTTAAAATCATACAAAAAACAAAGGTGATTACGAAGCCCAAACATGGCTTGACCGGGGCTTGATTAATGCATGCTGTAACAAAAAAGACAACATACAGTTTAGCCTAGTAGAAAACCTTACATGAGATGGTGGAATGAATATCATAATGGTGTGAATTCTGGCAGGAACTGTTAATTATTTGAGCTTCAGCAATCTAACAACATGTAACAAAGCTTTTCTTCCACAGTGCTGAGAGTTGATTGTCTGGGGTTGTTTATGGCTTAGTTGGAGCCACTGGAGTACCAGCAGTCAAATCCGCTTAACACAGCCAGAGGACTAGTCAGCTGCATTTAGACAGCAATCACATGCAGAGATAAAATACTACTCTACTCTAAAATCTCTTTGTGGACTTTATTAGGCCTACACTCTAGTACACAGCCCGGTGGATGGTTCAAGTCTGTCAGAAGCAGCAATTAAACTAGATTTTTATGTGCATCTTTTTATCAGTAAAATTGTGCTACTCCTATGGAAGGTATCAGTGCTCTGTATCCAACAAAGATGTTGCATTCTAATTTATAGCTAGGGTCTATCCATTATCTTGGAGACATTTGCATGATGGAGACCAAAAATCAATATAAGAATGTGCTCTGAATTAGATGTGGTGTAGCATTGAAGAACCAAAGCACATATGGGTCCTAGTTTGGGATGTAATAGCTTCCTGTTAATATTAAAGAAAACATGTGAATATGTTATTTCAAGCCTGAAAACAGAATTAAGCTATATAACATATTTATGGAGGTAGTGTATTGTCATATTTGATATTTGATTAGTAAAAAGTAGACTAATATATTAAAGTGCCCATAGAATGTCAAACCACATTTATCTTGTTATTGCTGAATTTAGGTAGCTTACGGTATCCAATGGACCATAGCAAAACTTCAACCGCAGTCTTCCGCCTCGTTCTACATGTACATTTCAAGCTAGAAATGGCCGGGCTGAAAAAGGCCAATCTGAAACAAGGTGGCTCTTGGCGTCCTACATTTCCATGGTCCAACCAAAGATTATTTGGAAATGTCTCTGTTCCAATCCCCTGTTGCTTCATGAATTTGCCAGGGGAGGCGGGAATTCGTTCTAAGCCGTATATGAGCCTGTAAACAACGCGCTAGCAGTCAGTAGAAGAAATAGGAAAGGGTGATGAAGGTCTTTGAGCATTTTAGAATGTGGGTCGAAATAGTCTTAATTTCATTAAATTGCCTACTTTGTAGGCATTCCTCCAAGGTACGAAATGCAAAATCATTAAACCAACTGTGATAAATGAGGATAATCTATATTTTAAGTAGGTTCAGGTAGATGAAAGAAGCACAATGTATAAAACTGTTTTTGGGGCAAACTAGGTGGGCAAATTTTGTTCTCTCGTTGTGCATAAAGGCCCTAATGGCTTGTTTTGGCACTTGTGGCCCCTGAAGTGACATCATGTTTACACTGAATTCCTTCAGATATCAACTTTGGTGTCATCTGGTATCATCTTTCTTTGGTGTCATTGGTATCTAACCCTTTCTTTGACTGACCCCTGTGGATTTGCCTATGACCTATAGGCAAAGGCAGGAGTTCAAAACCACAATTCTTTGGCATCCAGATGTCTGATCCTAGCCTATTTAATGGGACATTTCTGCACGTGAGTATATAACATGAATTTGCAAAAGTATGGAATTGCCTTGAGGTCTCTGAGTGATAGCCTAGTTGAGGAAATCGCCACAGTGATGTTGTGCAATGATGCCAGCTGGCAGAAAGTTTCCATGGTAACCAAAATATGGCCCTATCAAATGGTTGGAGCTATAGGGCAAAATACACATGCAGTCAAAATACAATCGAGGAAATTATTCCTATAAGCACAAAAGTGCTTCACGAAAAAGCGACAAGGAGAAACTAAATTCGCGGTGTTTTAAGTCAAAGAATCCATGGCAATTGAAAACAGTAGGCTAAACGTAGACCTACTCATGCCTTAAAAGTTAAAACGGTATGGAAGAACTGTTATCTACTTAACGATTTCTAACGGGTTGCAAAACTCATGGCCTAATTTGCTGATCATTAGGCTAAATGTGAAAGATTGAATTTACGCAAATCGTAGCCTACAGTTCTTATCAACATATGCCTAAATCTAACTCGAAACGGTTGCTATGTATTTATGAGTGCACCAGTAGTCCCCTATCCCCAATATACCAGCATCAGTTCTGAACTGGACGGGCCGCCTCTGGATCAGAAGTGATTCTTCGCTGCGATTCTGCATACGCGTCAAGCTGCAGCCTCCACTGGCTGCACTGTTGAGCGCTCGTCAGGGGAGCGGACCTGCATTCTAAAGCAAACCTCTTTTACACATTGCAGTCCAGTCACGTCCTCGGTTTTCCTATTTGCTTCTATCACAAGAACACTAGGATGAAGAGTGTGCCTCAATGACCACGACACCACAAGAATCAACAGCGTTTAAAGTGCTCTGTCTGCCGTTCTTTTAATTGCCCTGCACCAATCTGAGTGAGTAGCGCACATTTCTGCTTAGTTTCCGAATGGATTCGTATGCGGGCGGTGGTAGCCTACATGGAGACAAAGGAAAATACTAATAGATTGCATTACAGTACATTTGATTTCACTAAGTATTTTAACTTCTTAATGATTTTTAGTAATTAAATACCGGTTAATATAACATGGGTCGTTCAAATGCTCTCACCCTTTCGTAATTCTCTATTTTAGCCTGGTGGGCTTCAATAAGTTATTTTTTTTCATGCGGTACTTGGTCATTCAATGGTTTTTTTGTGCTTACACAGTAGCGGAAACGTTGAGTCGATCCTCTTCAGAAAGCGATGTGATAGTCCTGCTTGGATATCAGTTATCTCCGAGTTGTATTTATAAGGCTACGTTGACTGTCTAGGTGGTTATGCACAGAGATAAAACTGGTGTGCGTTTAAGTGATGATCTTAAGAATCTGTATGAAATTGGTAGTTGATACATTACGATTACAAACATGAAAGCGAAGATTATATTTTCTGTATCCTCCCAAGTGTCTAGTATCGATTATTATTATTATTATCGAAATGATAAAGGCTTTTTAAAAATACAGTGATTCAACCTTAGGTCAGTCAGCATATCCGAGTCCCCCGCAGTTAGTTTTAACTAATTAGTACCTTTTAGCAAAGTAAGAAATATTGTCTATGGATGTTAAATTAGCCTCTGTTGCCAATAGCTATCACAACGTTTTTTGAGGGGTTACATTAAGTATACATATACAGGAGCTTAACAGTTATGGGGAAAAGGTGAGAAGACTCTGAACAGCTTGGTTTGAAATATTAGACCTTCAAACTGCAATGTTGTTTCTGCTATATGAAAATGCTGTACATATGATTTATTTTGTCTAGCCATTTTATTTAAAAGAGACAGCTCTGATGTTTGTCCCTTTTTTGCATAGCACCGCAAAGTAATGATGAGAGGAGTGATTGCATTGCACAGAAATCTCACTAAAGTTGTTTTATTCTACAGTGCAGTGACGAGGTCTCTTGGGGGCTATGCAGGCACCTGGGTTCGGTGGAAGGATGTTGTGGGTTACACTGCTGAGCACAATTGCTCTAGGATGGACAACCCCAATCCCTCTCTTAGACGACTCAGAGGAAATAGACGAACCTTGCTTTGAGCCCTGTGACTGTGAGGTGAAAGAGGGCCTATATCATGTCCACTGTGACGGCAAAGGATTTACAAATGTCAGCCAGGTGTCACAGTCCTGGCTGAGGCCTTTTAAGCTGTACCTGCAGAAGAACTCCTTACGCAGGCTTTACTTCAACAGTTTTCTGCACTTGAACAATGCAGTGGCAATTAATCTGGGGAACAATGCACTGCAGGACATCCATGTTGGGGCTTTTCACGGGCTCAGGGCCCTCAAGAGATTGTACCTTCATGAAAACAAGCTTGAGGTGTTCCGGAATGAAACTTTCCTCGGGCTGGAGAGCCTGGAGTACCTGCAGGCTGACTATAATGTTATCAAGAGAATAGAAAGCGGGGCATTCAGGAACCTGCACAAGCTGCGGGTGCTTATCCTGAATGACAATTTGATACCAGCGCTACCCAGCCTACTTTTCCGATCGGTGTCTCTGACGCACTTGGATCTGCGCGGCAACCGCCTCAAGGCCTTGGCCTACCGAGGCACGCTGGAGTACATTGGCCGCAGCCTTATGGAAATCCAGCTGGAAGAGAACCCATGGAACTGCGTGTGTGACATTGTGCAGCTGCAGGCCTGGCTAGAACGTATCCCCTACACAGCAGTGGTGGGTGAGATTACTTGTGAACACCCCTTCCACCTGCACGGGAAGGACCTGCGGGAGATCAAGCGGACGGAGCTCTGCCCTGCCATGAGCGAGGTGGAGGTGGAGGCCCGTTTTGGGATCCCCCACTTACCATTCTACACAGGCAGAGCCAGGCCCACAAAGCCCTCATCTATGTTCTCCATCAACCATAACACAGCCTCATCCGAGCAGAAGGAGAAGCCCCAGAAGCCCACCAAGAGACCCAGGCCGTCTAAAACCCCACCTACTCCTCGCAGTGTCTTTCCAAATCAACCTCCTATTGCTGGCTACCAAACTAGGCCGCCCATACCAATTATTTGTCCCATAGGCTGTACATGCAATTTACACATAAATGACCTTGGTCTAACAGTCAACTGTAAGGAGAATGGATTTCGTAACATCTCTGATCTTGTGCCACGACCCCTAAATGCCAAGAAGCTTTACTTAAGTGGGAATCTAATACAGAAAATTTACAGGTCTGACTTCTGGAATTTCTCCAGTCTGGACCTACTGCACCTTGGCAACAATCAGATAGGTTATATACAAGAGGGGGCCTTTGTAAATTTGCCAAACCTAAAGAGTTTGTATTTGAATGGAAATAATATTGAGGTTTTAACACTTGACATGTTCCACGGACTGCAGAATCTGCGGTACTTGTACTTTGAGTACAACGAGATCAGAGAAATCCGCCCAGCAGCTTTTAGTCTAATGCCCACTCTGCAGCTGGTGTTTCTCAACAACAATCTTCTGCAAACACTACCCAAGGGGGCTTTTGCTGGCACGTTGCTTGCCCGCCTAAACTTGCGGAACAACTACTTCCACAGCCTGCCGGTTGACGGCGTGCTGGAGCACCTGCAGGCGGTGGTTCAGATTGATCTGAACCAGAACCCATGGGACTGCACCTGTGACGTGGTGCCCCTGAAGCAGTGGCTGGACACACTCAGCTCGGTGGTGGTGGTGGGCGAGGTGGCCTGCAAAACGCCGGAAACACTAGTGGGCAAAGACCTGCGCTCGCTCCCGGTAGAACTCATCTGCCCTGAGCTCCGCTTCTCCTCCTCCTCACCCATCTCATTTGGTGCTAGCGGTGTGTCATCCAGCTACCCAGTGCCAGCCGCGCCGCCCGCTAAGGCGGTCATCCCTCTCTCCGTGCTCATCCTAAGTCTGCTCGTGCTGTTTGTGTCGGCGTTCTTTGCAGCGGCCGCACTCTGCGCGTACGCACTGAAGCGGCGAGAGAAGCTGCCCTTCAGGAAGCAGGGGGAGGTCGGGCTGACCGGCATTCAGATGGAGTGTGGGCTATTCCCCGAGCAGTCCGCCACTGTACCTGAGACGCCCCCCTCCACTCACGTGTATGACAGCATTGCTGCCCCCATGGTGCACATGTGCAGCAACCCCATTTACAAACCCAGGCCTGAGGATGGCCAACAGCGGCCCCAGCAGCAGGAGCAGCCGGAGACGAAAGAGAGCAGGTCGAATTACAGAACACTTGCAGAGAAGGAGGAGGAGTGGACCATGGCTGTGTCCGGCTCACCTATCAACACTATCGTAGGCATCGGATCGCCCTGCCGAGACATTGCAGGCTTCCACGAGAATGGAATTCTCTGCCCGACGGTGATCGACAGCCAGGGCCCCACTCCTAAGGTGGGTTTTGTGGATAGCTTGTTTGGCACCAAAACCAGGTTCAGTGACATGCCAGACAGACACGTACACCCGCCTCCTGAGTACCCACATGGCAACCAGGACATCAGACAAAAGCAAACGATCACCATTGAGACAAGGACAGGATGCCCCAATCAAACCCAAAGTGATTACCCTGAGTTGAGGGCCAGACTGAAAACCAAGATGGATTACATTGATGTGCTGGAAAGGTCATATCAATTTTAAAATGTGATAAAAAGAAAAAAATAACAATTCCTGAGATAGAAATGGTAAGACTATGGAGGAAATGCTGCAGTTCGTAATTAGTGTTTTCCCCCCACGTTGCTCTGGAGGAAATACATTACTCAGATTTTTATCAAGTGCCTTCGCAAGAGCAGCCAGCAATGTTGTTAATTGTTATTTTTATACAGCCACAGTTTTATTTATCTAAAAACAAAGATACGAGTTGAGAGATTGAGCACTTGTGCAGCTGTCATGCACTGTATGTTACATGTTTGTATGCACCTGGATAAGGGCGTGTCTTTATATATATATATTAAAAAAAAATATATATATATATATATATATATAACTTGGTTTTGGCTTTTATCTTGTTTGCATATGGACTACTTGAACTGGAAAATTGTACTAAATTGTACTCCAACAAATAGGTAAACTGCAGTTATTGTATAACTGTCAAGCGCTTTGTTGATTATGTATTTTCACAATGAATAGATTGTCTTTACTGGGACCTACATATTATTCAGTGCAATAGACCCATGCAAGGTCAGAACACTGAAATTGCCAGAGACTTCTGGAACGTTTATTCACCACAGAGATGGTACCTTTTCATGTTCCATCTTGCAAATATTAGATAAAAAAATGTGCATATATTTATTCTTAGATTTCAGTGTTGAAATTATTGTACAATGTTAAATCAGTGTATAAAGACTATGGCTCTGGTTTAGCTTCCCATAAAAACAGTGATTCAAATAAAAGGTGCTTATCTAACATATGGTCTGACATAGTCCCACTTTCAGCATGAGCCTTCTGGTTCAACCAGTGGAGATGTGCTGAATTGTTATGAGCACATCCAGACTTGCTTGCTATTGTACAAACAGATGTACTACCACTATGCTTTGCTTTCATAGCAACATATGCATAAGAAGAGTTCCTGTTTTAACAGCATGCCTGGTGACCTCTGTTTAAAGCATAGCAGAGTATATTTGGTTTACACTGGTGCTAGGAAAGGGACAGATTTGTATGTGCGAGGCACCGTGTCAAATCTCCCCTAACCCTGCAGGGAGAGAGCACAGAGAGCTGGTCTCTCTCTCGCCAGACCTCCGCACAGTAGCTTAGTCCGGTCCATGGGAGGGAAGTAGTTAGATACACCTCCTCTCAAATTCAAAGGCAGACTTAACCTAGTTACACAGAATTGTATAAGGGAAAGAAACCTTTTTCTTGTCTGTTATGAATGCAAAAAAGTAACCACCCTTTTCAAAGAGGAAACCACAGATAAAACATGGAGCACTGTTGAATGGGCACAGGACTGTGTATTCAATTAATTCTGTAACTGTATTTTATGCATGACACCGTTCCAAAGTACTCATTTTGTTTTCCCTAAAACCATGACAGGAAAAAACAAGGACTATCAAACAGCAGTGACTGAAGCATGCAAAATCAGTTCTTCATGAAAGCCTGTGTGTTTCTGCTTTGTGTAGAAGAATGTTTATTGAATCTGCTGGGATTATTGAGAGAAGCCCAGTGAGCGGTCCTTTTATAAACAAATCTGGTGTGAGTGTGCCCGGGGTGCGCGGGGATGACTGAAGTCTTGCGGGAAACGTCATGAGATGCATTGGTGAGGATTTGAGTGATTATTGTAATTGTGTTAGAAAGCGTCAGTCTCATTGTTGCCACAGTATCATTGTTGCTTGGATAATGGCTCCTTGGAGTTGGACGATTGACAGATCGAGGGGCCCAAGGACACGTGCGAGTTGAATGAGGAATAATGTCAACGCAGCACGTCAACAGGCATCAACGCTGACTTTATTTATCTTTGCTAATGTTGAACTTGGCAGAGCGCTGCGGTGCAGTTGTCCAAGCACAGATTTACACAGCTGGCCATCCGTGGTGGCATTTCTGTTGCCCATCCAAAACGTCTCTGTCAGGATAGGGATTGTCCAGGATAGCTTCTGAGGCCTTTGTCTAAAGTGTGTGCGTGTGTGTGTGCATGGGGATGCAGATAAACCCCTCTCACCAGCATTACTTGAGTAGGTCTCATTACACCCCTGTCCGGTTTCCCCGGTGAAGGCTGGCTGATCTATTATGCAGAGGAGCACGCTTCAGTTGAATCAGCTGCTCAGACAGGAACATGCCGGGCTTGTGATGCGCCAGGGCGAAGTGACATGGCACTGAGAGACCATAAGAAACAGCAGAGAGTCATCAGAGTCGTGTAGTGTAGAGCTGTGCAGCGCTGCCTAGCCAAGCCCAGTACAGGGCTTAATTACACCAGGATCAGTGAAGTCAACTGCTCTTGTTTTCTTTTGATGTGAAATACTGCTCTAGTGTAAAAAGTGGTTTGTGCTCCACCAAGGTGACAGACTGAAAGGGTGAGAAAAAGGAAAGGAATCCAACACAGGCTCTGTCATCTGTGCTAATCTGATTATCTCCTAGCAACAATGAGGACTAGACTCCTCGAATCCCCAATGTGGAGAAATGAGACCATTTTGAAGATAGAGCATAGAAGACCACTGTGTTCAGAGGTCAAGAGGAGAATACAATTGATTTGACTAAAATAAGCGATTGGGTTGTTTTTCCTCCCTTCTTTGTTTCACTTTTCTTTAAGGTCAGGTTTTGCAGAACATGATAGTTATCTGGTTCCCATATAGTGCTAAGTTCTCTCTCTCTCTCTCTCTCTCTCTTTGTGGCATGGTGCTTTTAACAGCATGTTAAGCCCATTAGTTGCAGTGCATGGAGCGAATTACAGTGCTTTAATGAATGCTACATGGCGTATCATATGAAATGAACTCCTCCGCCACAGGAGCTGAGGAAGGGGACTGCCAGTCCAACTGTGGCAGGCCTTGATTCCCCCGCCAAAGCCCCCCTTCTGCTCCGGGGACAGGCACACATGCACAGGCCTCCCACTGAGCCAGCAGTTGTCATTTCTGCGGAGGGGGCATGGCGGATGCTTCAGACACGGTCCACTGAGATAAGGCAAGACCCGCAGATATCATGCAGATTCGCTGACTGTGTACTGTGTGTTTGTGTGTGTGTGTGTTTATGTATGTAATATGTGTGTGTTATGTGTATGTTTGTGTGTGTGTTTGTGTGTGTGTGTGTGTGTATGTGTGTATATGTTTTGTGGATAGCCTGTTTGGCAGGCAGCTTCATTTGAAGGTTTAACAGAGGCTGCCATCCCAGCCATTCTTATCCCTACCTCCCTATTGCTGCTTTTCCACTAGTACCCACTCTGCCCTACACCACTCAACTCGGCTGGTGTGGTGAATACCGTGACATCAATTAAAGTATTTTCGGACTGTCTGCATTCATTGCCTTTTAGTTACCAAGACAGAACAGAACATAGAAAACAACTAAAACAAATGATGAAAAATGTATTCAGCTTTGAACGATAGATAGGGCGATGTATCTGCATAAAGTAGTAAATTTACGTCTGGGTATACTCGAAGCTCAAACTTGAAAAACATATTTACCTCAGAGCTAGCCTTAAAGCTTATTAAAACCACTACGTAATAATAACAAATGTATAGGTAATGTTAGCTGCCATTAAGATTAGTTGGTGGTTCTAGTATAAAATAATGCTCCACTTGATGCTTAGCAATGTGGGTCATGGTGAACGTCAACATGAGTTAGCTATAGTAAAGGCAGAGGTATGGTGGCCCTGAAGTACAAACCACATTAACAAATTAATAAACACAAAAACAAATTGAGAAACACAAACAAATTGAGAAACAACAACAAAAGTGAGAAACACAGAAACAAATTAAGAATCACACAAACAAAATTGAGAAACACTAAAACAAATTCAGAATCACAAAAAAAAAATCAGAAACACAAAAACAAATGAAGAATCACAAAAACAAATTGAGAAACACAAAAACAAAAGAAGAATAACAAAAACAAATTGAAAAGCACAATTACATTAAGAAACCGGAAAGGGTAGGTACCAGTCAACAACAGCAGACATCACTGATTGGACCTGTGGCTTTGGACTTGGCAGCGAGTCTGAACGAGGGTATTTTTAGCAACTTTATGAGCAGTTAGCTCATGTTACTGTTGTCCATTTATCTGATATTATACAGTTAATGTTGTTGTGAAGCTACACCGTTAGTGAAGTTACCAGTAAAACCAAATAACAGTTAAAGGTCCTCTATGAGATGTTGCAGGATTTTAGCACAATTTTATTTTTATCTCAAATCGTAGACATCTCACCTTGATCGGCTAGCTTTCTGCCCCCTGAATACACTAAAAACGAATATCAACACAGGGGCTGTAATACTGAAACGAACACTCAAACAAACCTAAACACAACAAACCACGGCCAAGCAATCGACAACAAAGTTGTTAGAGGACGCCCATTAACTCCCACCCCATCTTGTTGTTTGGTTTGTCGTTGTTTGTTATGTTTAAGTGCACATCCCCCTATTGCTAGTGTTTGTTTGAATACACCACTCAGGTTTGAGTTATTACAGCCCCTGTATTGTCGTTCGAGACCGGGTTTTTTCATAGTGTATTCAGGGGGCAGAAAGCTAGCCGATTAAAGAGAGATGCCTACGAATTAAGATAAAAATGAAATCTTGCTAAAATCCTGCAACATCTCATAGAGCACCTTTAAGACGGTTAACAACTGTGTGTAGGTTCATTTTGAATCGTGATTTGTCTACGTGAAGCTATTGAAGCTATTTTTGTCTACTTGAAGCTATTGAAATAAAGCCAAAAAGAAATTTATTACACTCGAGCATATCCAGTATCACCTCTTAGACCTATGTCCTGAATCAAAATATTCTCAAATAGAACGCTACATTTGTATAAGCCATCTTTTATTGAGGTTGCAGGTGGACTACACTTTGAGAAACACTGAACTAGACGAACAGCCAATCAGTGATATCTCCTGTTGCTGACTGGTTCCTACCCTTTCCGTTTTTCTAATTGAATTGTGTTTCTCATTTTGTTTTTGTGCTTCTCATTTTGTTTTAGTGCTTCTCAATTTTGCTTTTGTGATTCTTAATTTGTTTTAGTGTTTCTCAATTTTGTTTTGTGATTCTTAATTTGTTTTTGTGCTTCTGAATTTTTTTTGTTGTTTCTGAATTTGTTTGTGTTTCTCAATATGTTGTTGTGTTTAGTAATCTGTTAATGTGGTTTGCACTTCAGGGCCACCATACAGAAGTGATTGCTGATGCTAAACATACGTTTAAGGACTGTACGGTTTAGTATCCAAAGTAATTAAGAACAGAAAGAGAAGCTAGGTCTAATCAGTGACTAGCAGTCATGTTGACGTCACGTTTAGTCCCTACTCAGCCCCGATGGAACTGAGCAGAAGCAGGGTATAAAAAATCGCTAGTGGTAGCTGGTTCCTGGTACTACTGGAAATGCGCCAAACGCAGGCCGAGTTGAGTGGTGTAGGGCTGAGTAGGTACTAGTGGGAAAGCGGCATAAAGGGCTGTGGCTGAGTGTAGGGCAGCTCCAGTGGCTTGGAGAACTTTTGTTGTGGAATTCTCTGGATTTGATTGTTATTGTGTGTGCCTTATTGGATTGTCTGTGCTGTTAGTAAAAAAACAAAGAGAAAAAGCTAAAGAGAACAAAGAATCCAAGGAGCGGGAATGGGAGACAATGCAGGGAGAGATTAATGTGATGGTTCAGAACGAAATCTGTTTCAGTACATTGTAGGGCTGTGGCATTTCGGCATCATAGAGTAGTGCCAAAAATCTGCCTCAGTGCTCCTTATACACACATCTCTTTCCCTACCTCTCTCTCTCTCTCTCTCTCTCTCTCTCACAAACACACACACACACACACACACACACACACACACACATAGACTCATATCATGCAGGCAGAGGACCTCTCAGGGATGAGGCTGAAATGAAAGATGTTCTTGAGTTTGACAGGCCCCAAAGGA
This sequence comes from Limnothrissa miodon, assembly GCA_017657215.1. NCBI lineage: Eukaryota > Metazoa > Chordata > Actinopteri > Clupeiformes > Clupeidae > Limnothrissa > Limnothrissa miodon. The sequence continues at coordinate 111,754 of JAGFZM010000117.1, read as the reverse complement.
TTTTCCCTGTTCCATCCCTGGCCTGCAACTGTTTGTTTTTGTCCAATGCATTTCTAATCACTGCCCTGACATGTAATCTAACCTGTCACTTTAGGAGATGGCAACTGGGAAAAGAGCCTTGATTTTTCTCGTGATGAATTTAAAGTTCTTGCCAACTGTCATAAGCCTGCTGTCAGATATTCAAATGAAAGGTCTGAAGCTTTACATACAGATTTGGTTAACTGGCATTAGATGTTAACTTATTAAAACATTATGTGTGATGTTACCTAATTAATACGATATCTGTGATCTATGTGTAGTAATTGCTGCTACCTTTTTAACTTTATCTGAGTTTTAACATAAAGGATAAAAAAATGCAAAAAGACCCCAAAAATCAAAGCACACTAAAGAAAGAGAGGTGTAGGGCTGGGGTGTTGGATGTTTGGTTTGAGACAGTTTCTTTATGTTAATGGTCGGCAGCAGCTCTGCTTTGTATTCTGTACAGGTTGCGCTCCAGTGTTTGAAGCTGCTTTGACACCATGCTGTGTAGCTTGTCCAGGGAATACAGAGAACGCTGTGAAACCATTGTTCACACGTGAGTCTCTTTCTCGACAACAAGCCATGCTGGTCTCAAGATGCATTTTAAATGTATTGATGATGCTTAGCTACCTCTCAGCATTCTACTGCAACCCCCACCCACTCACCCACAAAGCAGGGCTCTATTGTAATGAACTTGCTGCTGGTGTCTAAGGTCCTTATTTTACCACTTCTCCCAGGCTCTCTTTTCAATGGCTTTTCAATTTATTTCAGTGGTTTTCTCTCACTACCTACTGTGTCAATGGTTTGATGTATTTGAACATGAACCAGGAAGCACTAGCATGCAGAAGGGGTCCAGGAATCTGCCGGGCCATCACGAGTACCATCTGCTGTCCTTCCTGCCCATTTACGGATTACCAGAAACTGGAGTTTTGTGTCCGTGTACCGCGCGTGACTGATGAGCTTCAGAACAACCCTTATTATAGACGGCACACAAGCACCCGCTGACATATTTCTGATGAAGATCTTTTCCTATTGGTTGGACCTCCCTCTTGTTGTCTTTGGGTGGATGCCCATTTTCTGTTAGACGACTGCAGCATAGCTAGGCTGTAGGAAAAAATGGTCCTGGGTTGATTCAGACTCGTGCCTGAAAACCTTCTAGCTCTACTTGTGAGTCTTCAGTGTTCATGAGTTGTATTAATCATTAATCATAATAGGGAGTTGGGAGGCAGACAGATAAGACAAAATTATAATATTAGCATGGACAACGATAAATGTCTATTCTGTGATCTTAGCAACTGTGGATAATGCATTATCCAGCTCAAATTAATATCTGGATTTTATCGGGCATGGGGTTTGTTGGAAAATTGCTTTTCAAAAGGAAAGTGCCTTGCTTTGAAACTTTCGTATTTTTCAATATTGTGGGATTATTTTTCCTTCCCAATCTGAGAGACAGAGACTATTCAAGTGTACAACACACACCTTTTTCTTCTTTTAACTTTCTTTCTCTTTTTTAAAGATGGGCTTCCTCCTCTCCTGTGTTGGTGTGCTTGCCTCGGCAGGTACGGCTACATGCTAAATATAGAAAGCTGGCTTAAGAGCAGGGCAGTGGAGAGAAAAAAATACATCTGGGAAACAAAAGCTTAACAAATCTGGTTTCAAAGATACATGAAAAAGAAACTGGCAGTATGAACCAGTTGAGGGTTGGATGATGCCTGCTTGATCTCTGTCTTTCTCTTTCCTTCTCTCTTTCTCTCACTCTCTCTATTGCTCTCTTCCTCTTTAACCAAAAGGCTGAATGTGCAGTCACGGGTAAGCCATTCCAATGCAATGACTTCATCTGACTAAGCAATGGCAAAATGGTTAAGGATGTGTCCAAGGTCACGGCTGCTGCTTTGAGTTTCTATGGTTCATCACAGTGCCTGGAGAAGGGTGAGGTGCGTTCCCTGTTTCCCCATTTGTAGACAGTTGTGCCAAGCTTGACGTGAGGTTCCAGAGGCAGAGGCAACATAGCAGCTGGGCACGATAAGAAAACACATTACAAATGGAAGAACACAAAAACACGAGCTCATTCTGCTGCACTTTCTGTTGTAAGAGGAAGGCATGATTAAAAACAAAGGACAATTAGTTGCAGTCGTTCTGCAGGGTCTACTTAAAGACATTAAAGCAGGATGCTAAAGAAGACATTCGAGAGAGAGAGTGAGATAAAGAAAGAGAAAAAAAACATTCAGTTTTAGGCTCATCTACTTCTTGCAAGTCTCCTTTGGGGAGAACTATTCACCAGCCACAGTATTTTACTCCTCTATGTCCTCCGCTGTTTTAAATGAGAGCACTGACCCCATTACAGAAAAAATAGAAGTGAGGACAGACGGCATTCAGTCTGAAACGGGTGATTAATTACAGATGTTACCAAGACAATGAAATATAGATCATACCAGGGGGATAGAACTAGGTTTGGTGAGAGTCAAAAGCCTTTCGGGTTGTTGATCAGAGATTGAAAAATAGTTCCCCGTCCCCACTTTTTTTTTCTTTTCTTACTGAGGCCCTTGGCTGAGGTCATTGGCTCTTACTATCTATCTCTTACTTTTTAAAGTCTGAACATGTTTTGGTATCAGCATTCTAACTGCTCAGGGGTTTCTGTGGCTGGTGTGTGTGTGTGTGTGTGTGTGTGTGGTAGGAGGGATGGGGACTATCTTCCACCAGGGAATGATGACTTCCACCACAACACATGGATATGAGAGCTGCTCTTGCTCCAGGAGGAGATGGGTATTTGTTAGGGGCTCTTGGAAGTCAGATCGCTACTTCATCATCAGCTGAACCTTGACAGAGAGCAATTCAGACAAACAACTACTTGAGGTGCTGGGGAATAAAGAAGGGGTGTGGAGAGAGTGAGAGGGGCCCTCTGGATATTAATGATGGAGAGCAAGAGGCTTTCAGAGTCAGCTGAAGCGAGCCCCAAGTGCCATGGGCTGAGGAGAGGAGGAGAGCGACAGCTACTGATTAGCAAAGATAGACTCTTCTTGTCTTTTTGTGTGCGTGGCCCCCTCCAAGAACTTTCCTTATCTTTGCATGTGGGGCGTCTCATCGTTTGAGTGTATATATACGTGTGTGTGTGTGTGTGTGTGTTTCCAAGGACTGACAGTAATGAAAACCTAAGGGTTCTCTGTGTGTGTGTGTTTTCAAGGACTGACAGAAGTTAAAAAAAATCAAGGATTGTGTTTTTCTGTGTGTAACAGAGAGATGGGTGGAGAGAATCGAGGTGGAGCGCAGCCAAAAAAGAAGATAGCAGAAGTATTTATTATCAGAACATCACAACC
>JAGFZM010000117.1:97704-108412 GCA_017657215.1 Limnothrissa miodon | reverse complement strand
AAGAAGATAGCAGAAGTATTTATTATCAGAACATCACAACCAAAAAAACATGACGACATGACAAGGATACAGCAAAATAAGGAAGTCCCGTCCAGGAAATGGAGGGCAAACAGAATCTCACCTGAGTGTGTATGGGGTCTGTGATGTCTGTCAAAGGCAGGCTGGTTGTATGCTGTGTGTTGCCTGCTGCACTGCTCCCTGCCCCTCTCTCATGTGCCAACGCATCGACTGGAATCAGACCCCTGAAGATTTCACGCTCTGCCTGCTAGTTTGTAGGCTCACACTGAGTTTTCTATTACAAAACATTTTTCTTTGTTTTTGTTGATGTTGTTTTTCTTTTTCAAATGACAATACGTTTTGACAGGAGACACAATCCTTGCTGCATGATTGCTTGTCATCTGCTCACAGCTAATCTCACTCATTTCAAATGGGAAGTCTGAAATACACAGCTACTGCTAGACACATGAAGCAGCATCACGTGCATAAACAGGAGGAAAGTGTGATTTTATCCAGCAATAACTGCCCCAGTCATGAGTGAAATAGGGGAGAGTGCGGCTCCGTGGGCTTTTGGGCTTGATGTTCAAATGTGAGGTCAAGACGCTGTAAAATTGCTCCACACTGCAAACATCAAGGTACGGGCTTGTGTGTTGAAATATGGACATGAAGTATTTGTCAGCTGTTTTCTTCACATACTATGCGAGTGGTGCTTAGAGCACCCCCAACACATAATACTGTATACACACACACACACTCACACACTTGTGTTTGTGTGTCAATAATGCCTGTTTTGTGCAGCAGCCTACAGCCATATTGTTATCATTTGGATTAGACCTTGGTTTGTGTATATGTGTGTTATTCTGCATTCTGTGTTGCTCAGTAGTCAAGGGAAAAAAAATCCTTCACTTCAGGAAGATGCAATGAAACAGTCACTCATGTTGAGATTACAAATATATATTGGAGGTAAGATGACTTAGACTGTTAGATTGATCTGTTGGAGACATTATCGATAAAAACGTTAGGCACACATTAGATAATTCATTACCATTTTACCATTTACCATTAATTAAACACAGTTGAAGCTGTTGATGGAATCATTGAACATCTCCAAATTGTTAAAAGGAGCAAGAGAGGCAAAGTTATGGTTTATTCCAGTCTGCAAGCCCCCAAGCTCAATGACTGAAATGGCTCAATGGCACCGCCAACAACAGGAGCCACTGGCTGATGTAGTATTTGGTAGGAAGTAGTTTGGGGTTAGAACCGTCCTGTGGTTTCACTTGACTGATGGTGTTGTATTAGCTCATTAACAGTTTGCTGTGTTCAGTAGCTAGACCAACAAACATTCATTTTTGTGGGGGTTTGTTTTCCTGAAACAAAATCACTGGCACCATTTAGGGCCCATTTTCACATATATCTTAAAAACAGATGCTTTCCCCTTTGTTTGCACCTTGCATTTACACACAAACAGAGATGTTGCCTCTGAATATGATTATTTGAAAAAACTGGCAAAGGTGGAGATTTTGGAAAACTCCGGATTTGTGTTTGTGTGTAAACTGAGAACTGAAATGGAGTAAACAGAGTTTCAGGCAATCTACGCACCAATAGTGGGAAATTTTTACATTTGGAAATGATCATGGAAGCATTCTGGGTAGCAATACATTTTTTATTGGTGCAAGCACTTTAAACAGTGTGCAAATACAGATTCTGTGTTATCTAGAGGAGCAGAGACGTATTAGGGCTTGGAGGTCAACAGTTTCTGAACTGCTGTCACAAAGAGCCAGACCACGTCACCGCCAGTGTCACATTGGGTCCGACCTGGGCAGACTGATGTCTGGTGGGAGAATTTCGAAATCAAGGTGGTTGTCCCGGAAGAGTGGCATGAGAAGTTTGGAAAAACTAACTTGTTTTGACAACAGACTTGCACTGGAATGCAATATTTTTGCAGGGCAACTGAATGTTCTGAACACATTCTGAACAAACCAGACATGTGCCATAATGATGGTGGCAGATTCAGTGAGAGTTGTTACACCTACTCTGATTGCACACTTGATGCACGAGAACTATAGCCTTGTTTTATTTTTTCTCTTAGTGGGGCCATGGTTTAAGTATGCTTCAATTTCATACTGTGATAGCTCGTGCACACACACACACACACACACTCACACACACATTTACTCATGCATACAGACATGAACCCATATCACTGTGAGTTGTCTGTTCCCTTTTTGATGGCTGAAATAACAGGCTCCTAGTGTCAATTATTCCAGGCTATTTCCCTGTCTGTCACTTGGCACCCTACCCTCCGATATTATCAGTGTCACTTAGACGGAACGCTGGGCACCTACCTGGAATTGGAACCCCTTCTCCAGGTCCACCACTGCACACATGTCAAACTACAGTATTACCCCATGATGCAAGGAGTCAATCATCCTTTCCTGACACTTCAGCCTACATCGTGGCAGTAATTAAACACAGAATGTCACCTCTCTCTCTTTCTCTGTCTCTCCTGGACCGTAAGTGTCTGGCCAATTAATACTGTGCATCTACAGCTTTCTTTTTGGCTTCTTTTGATGTGTTCTGGAATTTCCTACTTTTGTGGCTCCTGGATGATGTTTTTTAAATACTTTGCATGTCTTGAGAAGCTTTTCCATTATGTTTAGGCTGGTTCCTGTCACCTGTGACAGGCTGAACGCCACATTTGTCGTCGGCTGACCTTGGGCAGAGCTTCTCAGAAAAGGAGCGACAGCAGCGGCCACAGAAACGTGCTGCGCTGCTGTCTTCCGCAGAGTCTTATTTAGGCCTGGTCCCCAAAGTCATTTGCAAGGATAATTAGAGAGAGGTACATGAATTGTATCTGCCGAGCGTTTCTCTCACTCTCTTAATAAAATATGAAGTTTTTAATGACAGCCTGGTGTAATGCACCATTTATTATTCATCATTTTATGTAACCTTTATGTAACTCTCGAGAACTTCAGTAAGTTGAAATCTGAACATTTAAAAAAAAAAAACATTTATGTTTTTTTATATTAGTCATCAATGCATATTCTCTGTGAAACATGAAAAGAACTATGAAAACACACTCTAAGCCAAATTCAGGCTCATATTCTCATTCCAATCACTGTAGTTACTTTGATACTGTGGCAATGGTGTGCAATTGATGGGCTTGGTGGCAGAAAAAATAGAGAGAAGAGAAAGTTGGAAAAAGCACACTGCCTGGTATTTCTTATTTTTGTGAAAATATCAAATGGAACTGCTCGTCATGAAGACGGCCAGGTGCTTGGCGCTTTAGTTTTTAATTCACACAGTTTTGCACTTCAAAGAGCTCTAAAATGTATTCTAGATCTGTCCGTGTCAGCTCTCCTCTGGCAGCTACCAGTGAAAGGCACACCCAGTTTGCCAGGTACGCCATTTCGTTTTGGAGTCTGTGGAGTTGTTTGGGGTGGGAGGGCATCTATGTTGGTGATGTACAGATGTCTCTCCAGAGTAGGACAGATTTGCATTCTTTCGCAGAGATGATGCTGTGGGAATTTTTTCTTTAATGTCGCTGAAGCAGAATAGAACTTCACATAGTCTGTGATTGAAGTTCTGTGCCAATGATAAGACACGTTGATCTGAACCCGTGTCTCATCACAAATAGCGTTTCAATTTCTCAGACACATAAGGATGTAATAACTATAACTATAATAACTACTCCCTATTAAGCATTTACTGAGCATTATTTAACACATTTGTATATCATTAGTAAGTGGTAAAAACTCAGTTAATTCTCATCAGTTAATCCTTTTTGAAATATATATATATATATCAATGCTTAAAGGTGCTCTATGACATGTTGCAGGATTTTAGCACGATTTCATTTTTATCTCAAATCGTAGGTGTCTCCCCTTGATCGGCTATGAAAAAACCCGGTCTCGAACGACAATATAGGGGCTGTAATAACTCAAACCTGAGTGGTGTATTAAAACAAACGTTAGCGACTGGGAGTTAATGCGCGTCCTCTACCAACTTTATTGTCGATTGGTTGGCCATGGTTTGCTGTGTTTGGTTTGTTTTAGTGTTCGTTTGAGTATTACAGCCCCTGTGTTAATGTTTGAGACCAGGGTTTTTCAAAATGTATTCAGGGGGCAGAAATCTAGCTGATCAAGGTGAGATGCCTACGATTAGAGATAAAAATGAAATTGCGCTGCAACATCTCATAGAGCACATTTAATGGTTATTTAACTTGTACTTATGACATTTTTTTAATCATTTAATCATTTATAGATGTGTACTTTAATGCTTTTGTATGGTGAAGAGTTTTTCACCACCCCATTGTATTTTGAATTATTTTGCACAATGGCATTGCACTAAATGTAATTGCAGCTGAGAAAACATAAGAGGTAAGCATTTATGAAAGATCAACAAAGTGTTAACTCATACCTAAAAATAGGTATTAAATAGACTTCTTAACCATAACCAAAGCATTAACATAAACATCTATAAATGATTAACTGATGAGAAATATTTAAGAGGTAACGGTTAGCTCATGATAAACAAATGTCTTAAATAATGTTTAATAAATGCTTTACAGGGAGTAGTTATTATGAAGTGTTAACAAATGTGCAAATTCAAGTGTGTTTACTTCCTTGATGTTTTATTATTTTACTAACCTGTCATAGGAGGATGGTATCGCATCTCTTCCTATCATCACAACCCTATTTCAGCCCATGGGCAATCAACACATGTCTCCCAGGGGAAAGCACTCTAGCAGGAAAGCTGTGAACCTCTCGAGACCCCAGATGACTTTAAGTTGACGGATACCTATCCCATCAATCTAACTCACAGACATGTGATCACCTTTCGGAAACATGGGCAGTTGCTTGCCTGCAAAGGTTTAGACCGCTATTTGCTATTCAGGTTTTAGACTCTTTTATTACACAGCCCTGCAGAATACAGAATTAACTTCATGCAGGTTGCACAATTGCACACAGACACACACACGTAAACTCACAAACAAATCCGGGTCGTAGGGTTTTGTATTCTGAATATGTTTCATAGATCTCACAGGTGATAATATCTAGTTTGTTGTCTTTTTCAAATGGCAATACGTCTGGTTATGTAACAATGTCTCCTTAGGAGAAATGAAGGTCCCAATGCCTCAGCCCTCAGCATTAAATCAGTCATTTCCCTGCATTGCACACAGCAACTTGAGAGGAACCTCATTCATCACTACAGTTTAGCACTGTATAAAATGAACATTATATAAGCAAATGAATGTGTGTGTATACATGTGACAGAGGGAGACAAATGGAGTGAATGTGTGTGAGAGAGAAAGAGATAAAGGGAGAGAGAAAGAAGAATAGCAACTGAGTGAGTAAAAGGGAGCGAGAGATTCAGATCCTCCAAATTCCATTGCCGTAGCAGAGTTCGGTGTAAACTATTGTCCACTTCAGAGGACTCTGTGAGCTGCTATTCACAACGGCTTCTGTAGACATTAATTGAAAATGACTTTGGCAGTTTGCAGTCTCTGCAGGCACAATGGCCCTGTGCTGTAATTATTATCCACTGATTTGGAGCGTGCTGTACAATTTACTTTCTTTCCTCTGCTCCCCCTCACCCAACCCGATCTATTATTGTTGTTTGCTAAAGTAGAAATACAATTTCACAGTCGAGAGGCCCGGTCAATCCTGACACTTTGATTAATAAAACAGTAATGAAAAAATGATTCTATCCTCCATTTTGGGAGGAAAATAATTGCATCTTCTTTAATTGTGGAATGTATTTGGTGATGAAAAATGGATATGGTGAAATATTCAGCACAAAGTATGTAAATGCAGGGGGACTCCATATGTCAGTGAATATGATATCTCTGGATGTATAGATCATGGAAGATAATGGGTGATGTACTGGACAGATGTTATAACTGTAAGGTTATTTATGCTTCCTCTGTTACTTCTGTTAAATAGTTAAATGTTACAGTTTTTCTCAGACGCTTTGGTGTGTTTCTCACATCACTATTAAACTGCAAAACTTAGTGGATAGGCTGCAAAAGCACGTCATTTGCTCAAAATGGATAATCCATTCCTCAAAAGCAAGTATTCATGTCAATAAAACTGTCAGTGCCATCAAAATGAAAAGTCTTGACACCATCTTTATGAACAAGATAGTCAAATGGCTTTATCATGTTTTCATTATGACAGTTTATTCTGTCAGTGTTTTCCAATGCATAAAAAATTGCTACAATGATGTGCACAAATGACTAAATGTTGTGGAAGTTGAACTAATAGTTTTGAGAATTTTAATTCTGATCTGAGAAACGCACCAAAGCAACTGAGAAAAACTGTAGATTAGATCATTAGATAAGTTAGATTTAAAATTTGAGCCAAGTATTTCTGTTTTTAATGTAGTGTTTTTTGTCCTGTAGGCCTACATTACATTGACTTATTGATAAGAACTAATGAAGGTAAATATAAACAGTTTGGGTTTGACTGGTACTGGACTATCCCATGTGTGTTAACAGTTATTAATCCAAATTTGCCCTCACCAGTGGCACATGTGCAGTTGTGCACAGGTAAAAGGAATGGTTGAAGAGTATGGCTGCTGCTCCATCATCATTAGCCATATTTCAAAAGTGTACACTCATTTACATGCCTCATTTGAGGTGCCTGTTGCCTCATTTTTTTAGATGCACTGAAAATGAGTGCAATGTTGTCTGAATATCAGTGTAACAGTGTATTCCACATTTTTCTTTGTGCTAGGGGAGTCTGGCTGTTCTCGGTTTGCTCACTGTTGTGGAATTTGCCATTATGGCAGCTGTTGCTTAGCAACTCAAAGCCTTCCTAAAGCACATGTAATTCATTCATTATTTAGAAATGCACAACATAAAGTCTGCCCAATCATTCATCTAGTCAGCGTTATTTAGGGCAAAAATAAATCTTGAATCATTTTTCCTCCAGTCTTCTAATTATTAACACAAAAGCCAATCTTTTATTGTTTTCCATTTCATTTGCTGATACTCCATGTTGAATGTTAATGAAAGGATGATATAATAAAGCCCTTGATAATGACGTCTTGAGGAACTCTTCAAAAGAGCTTGATGGAGGAGAGGGGTTTCTATTTAGATATCTTTCAGAGAGAAAGAATGACTTTTGTCTAAAGGAACTATCTTATCAAATCAGTAGACTGAGTTTTATGGATAGAAATCCTTGAGACTTTGCCTTGAACCCTGAAGTAGTCCGGCATTTCCTAATATCAGATTAGGCCAGGCCACCGCATCTTATTTTTTACCCCCCAGACACCATCTTTGCTGGGTTTGGCTCTTGATCTATTTTCTTTGGACGCTGACACCTTTTGTGATATGCCTGGGGGTACACTTATGTTTCTGCCTGATTCTACAGTCCGCTGACGGGTTTTGATCCCGCCCTTAGATAAAGCTAAAGGAAAAGAAACCACAAAGCTTGGGGTTTGTGAAACACATACAGCTCAGAGATGGTGAACTAATCTTATGGCCACTTGTGAGAGGATGCTAAGTGACTTTGTGAACGCATTGTATGGAGCAGTAACCTTTTCAAAACATCAAGCAGGCCATCCGTATGTGTCAGCTTCTGGTCTGATTACAAATATTGTATGTTTTAGGTGCACAACTGAGAAAATACAGGTTGACTGGATCTTATACTGGAGAACCTCTGGTCAAGATTTGCCCAGTAATGCAAAAAAAAGTTTTCATTTGGCTGTTTAGATATGATCTGCTGGCCATCAGTACACCACTTGATTAGCTTAGATGAATAGATTAAGCTACATAAAACAATCATTTTTAGTCCACAATTTAGACTTTCATCCATCTGTGAACTGAATTCTTGTAGCAATTCTATTCTAATCTAGTCTGTTCTCTTTGGTAAGTAGGCCACACCTCCTCAGAGTGAGAGGACCATTATTGTTGCCATGGCCTCAGATTGTAGGTGTGGTGTGCTCCCTCAGATAGGGGGGAAAATGCCATTTAACCATGACAGAAATAAATAATAAATACATAATATCTGTGCCAGTCATCAAATTATTGAGATTGCTTGGACATGAGCCAAATGTTTCTGCTCAGGGTATGATTTGTTGTGGTCTCTGACCCCCCCTTTGAAGACTTTGAAGGTATGGAAAACTCTGAATAAGATATAATTAATAATAATTATTGAATAAGATTTAATAATTGAATAAGATTCCAGTGGTGACAGAAAGTCATTTATACCAGTGTGACACAACATTCTTTACACCCAGATGAGGAATATTGACTCAAAGTAAACAACCCTTAAAGCCACTATGTGTAGGATTTATCTTCTATTTATCTTCGTCTTTTATTAAAAATACATTTTTTATTTTAAAAATATAATGTAAAACGATGGTAATTACCTCCATGAATAAATTGTAGTGTTCCCGTAAACTTGGTAATTTCCATTTATATGTAGATGTAGCTGGGTACCAAATGAGAATATCCATTTTGCGCCGCCATTTTCAAAATGAGGACCATGGGAAATGAGGACCGTGGGAAGGGAAGGGCTAATACATTTTATTCAAACGTGTGCAGTATACCACTTTGCCGATAGATGGGAGAAATTCTCATACGAAAAAAATAAAACTTACACATAGTGGGTTTAAGCTTGTTTCCCTTTGACTAGAGTTTATTTCAGGTGGACATTGCAAAAGAATGGTGTGTGTGTGTGTGTGTGTAATCCTGTGTTTGTGTGTGCGTGGTTGAGCATGTGTGCAAGTGAGTACATTCTGCTTAGCTAGGCTTTCCCCTAACCCAATCAGGCTTAGTTCAATTTTACACTCTAAAGATTTGTGAGTTATCAGAAGGAGATTCTCTCACACACTTTCTGGCATACAAGTGAAACAGAGGCACACAGAATCAGCAACATAAGCACACAGCATCAGTATACAGCAGCTAATATTGTTTGCTGAACAACACCAGTGTGCTTACTCAGATTCAAGGAAACAAATATGGAAGCCAAAGCAAAGCAACTGGGCAGCAGCAACCAAAATAGAAATAAGGAAAGCAAAACACAAAGGTAAACAAACAGATGACATATTTACAAACTGCATTTTTAAAGAATGGATATTGTATTACTGTAGAGGTAAAAAAAAAACACATGAGGCACTCTGCTTTGAAGTGTATATAGGGGTGGCTGTTGTTGTGTGTCTGTGCTGCCTCTCGCCTCCACAGGCCTGTGTGTGTGTGTGTGTGTGTGTGTGTGTGTGCGCGCCCAGCGGCTGTGCTGTGTGTACAGCTTGAGAGGGTTTGTTTGGAGATGGCTCTAGGGGCCTGGGCTTGGCAGCGCTCCTCCATCGACCCGGCTCACTCCAACCTGCCTAAATGCACTGTGAACACCACAAACAACCCAGCTGAAATTAGAAAGGCAGCATGAGAATGAACCGGGCTTGCCAGCCATGGACTTCATTGACTTTTTTTGAAAGATCAAGGTCAGTGGCTTGGTGACTGCTTACCTCTGTGGCCCAAATCAGCAGACCAGAACACATTCCTTTTATTGCTAGAGCTACACTGACCAATGAGTTTCTCCCTGGCCTGGATGAGGCATGAGTGCTTGCCTGCTGTCTTTAGGATATATCAATAATTCACTTGAGCTTAGTTCATTTCAGTTGATTTGCTTGGCAAAGCTGAAGTGGGATTAGATGTGGGGAGGAAGGAGGTGAAGAGGAATTGAGGGGAGGAGAGAGGGGAGAATGAAAGAATGAGAACAGCGGAGGTGATGTTCTTTCCCAGTCTTTCTCACAAGGCCCCTGAGACATTTGACCTCTTGTTAATGAGCCTCACTGCAAGTAACTGTTGAAAAATGGAATGGGCTTTGGATGAACTGAAATACTCAAAGCAATAGGAAGGCTCTAAGCTTCATGTCAACCACAACAAAATACCTTAGAATAAAGGCCGAAGATTGAAAGCATTTTGTGGTAAATCCAGCTTTCCTTTGACCTACACCGATCCTCCATGAACAATCAGACACGCTCTATTATTATGTGTTTTCTTTTTTTGTTTGCTAATTTAAAGGGATATACAGTCATTTGAAAAATACACTAGTTTCCCAACTCCTTTAAGTTAAACAATTGAGCTTTACTTATCTCCAGTTCATCTGGCTGAGTCTGACAGTAGTACTTTTAGCTCCACCCTAGTGTGGATTATGAATCCAATGAGACTATAAGCATCAATTCAAACTTTACTTAGGATTGGAATATTTTTCCTTAAAAGTTCAGACCAACAGAAAATTATGCTGAGGTGCTAATGATCTAATCTGCTTTAATGATCTTTGCCAGACTGGAGTTAATAGTGGCGTGCTGCCGTCCCAGACCCAGACCCAGAGAACAACAGGATGAACTGAAGAAAGGTAAAACTCAATTGTTTAACTCAAGGGGTGGTGGAAAATATGCCAAAATGGTGACATATCTTTTTCAATGTCATAATGGTTACGCCCCTGGAAATGGGAGGTCAAACATTCGTTGCCAGATCCAACCACAACCTTGAGTGATGTTCCCAAGGACACATGCCACAGTGCATTTTAAGCAGTAGTTTTTTATTTTTTGAGGGAGGGGAAGGCAGGAAATAAAATAGAGACCAGACTGGAGCGGAATCAGTCAGCAGAATCAGTCAGTGAGTGTGAAGGAAAACAGAGTGAATAAGTGCAGTGCTCATTACACAAGGCTAGACGGGACAGCCGCAGTCTAGACCCTCATT
>JAGFZM010000117.1:48602-97694 GCA_017657215.1 Limnothrissa miodon | reverse complement strand
ACAGCCGCAGTCTAAACCCTCATTACACAAGGCTAGACGGGACAGCCACAGTCTAGACCCTCATTACACAAGGCTAGACGGGACAGCCGCAGTCTAAACCCTCATTTGCCTATAGGCAGGGATTTAGTGAGATGGAAAAAAGCCTTTTCATGACTCACATAAAACTACATGTCACCATGACGGCACACACTGAAGCCTGCCATTGTCTTGAGCTAATTGAAATATCTTAATATTGCTAAGCTGAAATACCCCCATGCTAGTACATCTGAAGTGATGAGAGCATTCCAGCAGCAGCAGCAGTATGGCTTAAAGCTTTAATAAAATGGAAATAGTGCAATACTGGCCTCTGCCAAGTCTTTTTTACAATAAATTTGAAACATTTAACTGTACATTTCAGCCACTGGCAGACATCCACACAAATCTGCATCACAAGGCAAGTTTCATCGCTGTCTTTTTATCCAATCAGAGCGATGTTTGTTTTCAAGGCCAGGCAATAAATAAGAGTTGAATTAGTGCCGAAGACTAAATGGAATATGGAGAGCAAACGTTACGACTGAGTAATGAACAGTTGCACTGTGACACATGCAGAGACAGTTTGTCAGTTGCACAGACAATGTTGGATTCTCTCCTACAGTCACTCAGATGATCACTGCAAAGATGAAAATAGGACGTGTTTTTCTTTTTTGCCCCTTTTATTTTTTCTATTAGGTTCTACAGTAAATGTGATGTCTAGCTTTTATTTTCTATGAACAGAACTAGATTTTATTACTAAAAAACACATTTAGGGAGGAGTGTTAAACATATTTATGGAGGAGCATAAAATTAAGCATAAAAAGGATAAAATTATTATTCTAATCATGCATCAATCTCTCCCTCTCTAAGCTCCTCTTTGACACAGAGTGCCTCCTGTCCATTCTCTTTAAATGGCTCGCTGATTTCAATCACCTTGTCAAACACAAGACCATCTTTTCAATCAACTCTTAATCAGTCTCTTGCTTTGTTGCTTGGCAGCGCGCTGCAAACATGCTACTGGCTGGCATTCTTAAACAACATTTTCAGTTGCACAACTGGGGAAAAGTTCTCAGTTTGAATGCTGCTGCTGTCACTCTCTGCAACCTTCATGGGCAGGCTCACGTCAGAGGGTGAAACGAGCCAAAGCTGCCTAAGTTCAAGTATATATTAGCCATTTCCACAATAATAAAACTGTTGATAGGAATATGTCTCAGGCATGCTTCAATAATGAATTCTTTGATGGTGGGAGGATTCAGCATTTCTGGCCATTATTGGCAGGCAGACTACAGCCAAACTACAGCTCTGTAGCAGGCTACCATAGACAGCACCCACCCTATGACAGCTCCAGGAATGAATCAAGCCTGCTTAACAAACCCCCGAACCCTGTTGAAGATCCACTGAGGTTGTAAAGCATTACCACCTGTGGCCAGGAGACTGTGACTGGGAAGGACAGGATGCTTGCTCTCATCAACATCCCATTCCCTGCGACCAGTGGAGAGGTCCATTGACTAGGGAGAATATGTGTAAAGCTGACTCAATGATATCTTGCTATGTGGCACTGGCAGCACCTTCCACTGCTCACTTGTAGAGAACTGACTAAACACATCCATGCTGTGGGCTCCAGACTGCTGGCTGACTTACAGCCCCTGACAGCCACTGGATTGGCATGGAGTTGCAAAAGCGAAGGTTTTTAGGATCATTTTGTCTACCGTCTTTAAGACACAGCAACTGCATCAATTAAAAACTGTTTTCCTTATCCTTCTTTTGGACATGAAAATTAAATTGGCTTTCAATGTAACCAAGTATAGTATATTATTTCAGCATAGTATTATCATGGCATTCTTTGTACTGCATATGGATATCCAGAACAAAGTATATTGTTTGTTACAATGTAAATGAGATAGCCTACTGCAGTAAAGTTAAAGTTATTATTTAGCCTCCCTCAGTTCTGTGTTCATCCCTTTAGTAAAAAAAAGGACATTACAGGCTTCTTGTATAAATGGTATCATTTTAAAATGTGCAATTTTGTATCAGTAACATTCTGTTCAATATTTATTCTATGGGCCTCAATCACACAAAGTGTGTGAAAATTTACACCCATTCTTCTCTATTCAATTACTCAGAGAAAGTCTGTCAATAACGCAAAATATGCATATCAAGTCAAACTGTGACCTCAGCTTTCTAATCGTAGCAGGTAGTCTGTGTAATGATCATTAAGCTTTGAATTTACATTCAAAAATTCTAATATTAAAGGTATAGTCCATGGAACATCTGCGAGCACGGCTAACCACTCGGTGAGTAGCACTTTTTTTCTAAGGTGTTTCTAAAGTGTTCTAAAGATAGAAAACAAATGCCTGTTGCTAGCCATTCTGAGGAAGGCAGAGCTGATTTTACATTTCCCAAATAGCAGAGACAGGAGCAATCGTCAAAATTTTGGTGTCAACCAATTTATTGTATTTTAGACAACCTGTGAAAGGGGCTCAAAGTGTAAAAAGCCGGACTATACCTTAAACACAACTCTATATGTCCATATCATACCATCCTGGTGTCATGGTGGTCTATGTTTGTGGGAATGTACTTTTGTTGTGTTTTGTAGAATTAGTATAATAACTTATAGGCCTAGTATATATATTTTTTATAACAAATATATTTTGAGGTTTTGTTTTGGAACCTAAACCCAACAAATACATTTTGCCTGTGCTCATCATACTGTATATGTCCAACCATCTATCTCTGGCTGTGTCTGAGCTGCTACAGTAACTTGAATGAAATAAGTTCATAAATATATAAGTACATAAATACATAAATGTACATAAATACATATATAAGTACATAAATACATAAATGTTTTAGGTCAAAATGGGACAGTAACACAACTGGAAGGTTACACAAGCATGACACATTTGCCTTCTAAGGATCATTTCTTCCCCCTCTCAGCTCTGTCTAGTAAGACAACAACACAGGCTCTTGAGTGGGGCTCACATTTGTGCTGCAACTGGCAGGCACATTCTTGTGAACATGGAGGCAAAATAAATAATTTAACACTATTTTCATGTTTAGGATCCTTATCATTAGCATAGTGCATTACAGTAATCAGGAAAAGACCGCAGGCACTGTGTTGCTCTACTTAAGAAACAGGTCAATTGTGTACTTTATAACAGTGCTCTTAGCGGAGGAGAGAAATACATGAGCACACAATTACTGCCAACACTTATCACCATTAGAGCTTCTTTGGAAATACCATCAGGCTGAAGGAACATTAGAAAGCCACTGACATAGTGTTTTTGAGCAGCGCTGCCGCTAGATCTTTTGGACAATTTGGGACAGATTAATGGCTCCACTCTTCACCCCAGAGAGAGAGAGAGAGAGAGAGAGAGAGAGAGAGAGTGAGCGAATTTTCAAATAAGCATCTTAGAAAATAATTGTCACCCTTCTCATTATATTAATTGCTATAATTAAATATTAAAGACATAAAAGACCTTCTTGATGGCAAGATGAACTCATATTGCTTACTTTGATATTGCATCCAGACTAATGAGAAAATCTCACTGGTCTTTGGTATTTATAAAGGCAAGACAGGCATGCTTTCAATTTTTTTTTATTCTAATACATGTTTATTTGAAAAGCAGCAAGGTCATTTTCAGATTTATTATTAAAAAGTAATTGACATGATGGAGTTTAGTTTTATTCCACTTAGTAGCCCTTCAGAAAGTCAAATACCTCAAGGCAAAAGTATTCATTTGTGTGTGCAGGAGTGCAGGTTTTGTGCAATCTCATTGTGTATGTGCATGTATGTGCAAGTGTATGTATATGAATTAAGCAATAAGCCACTTGAGTCTGTGCGTATACGCTGGTTTTAGAACAGCTGAGCTGTGTTGTTAGGCACGACGCGAAGCGGCGTTAAACCCCTCAGCTGTTCTAAAACCAGCGTATACGCACGGACTCAAGTGGCTTATTGCTTATCTAAAACTGTTTAAGTAAATTGTTACAAGATTTCATCGCATATATCCCTTTGTGAAGAAGTGATTTGGATGATTAATTTATTCTAGTCCCAATATAACATTGCATTTCAAACAAATTATTTTATAGTGTTTAGCTGTAACTATTGGTATCTTAAATTAAAATGTTTGCATATTTAAAAATATAAAAAATAAAAAGCAATATAAAAATAAAAAGCAATCATCTTCCGCTTATAATGTTACTTTGAGGCTGCAAATCCTAAAAAAGGATGAAACTTTTCACATGTCCATAGTGAGAACTTTGTGCCTACTAAATATTAACTGCTAGCAATCTTGAGTTTAGTGTGCCAGAAATTCAGTGCAACTTTGCCGGTCCACATGAAGTTTGCTGTAAGTCATAGACATATTTTCATGTAAAGTAGGAAAACAGCAACAGTTTGCCTGATGTCTAAAATATTTAAAGACTGAAAGGTACAATGTTTTTAAACCTTTTAGGAACTTTATACTCAAAATTGAAATTTTGTACTAAATTTATATTCAGATTTGAGTACTAGTCAATTACTACAATCTGATGAACAAAATTGCCAAAAACATTACAAGTCTTTTCTAGATAAGGGATTATACTGACATCATCACAAAATACAAAAAAATAATAAACAGTCTATACCAGTTGTCAAGTGCATGGCAAAACTGCATAAATGGAAGATACTATAATACACGTTCATCATGAAAGTGCATTTAACCTTGAAAGATATTTAGATAAAGATATTTAGCCACTATATATTTCAGGAAACAAATTGTTGGTCTATTAGAGAGGGTGCATTTAAACTTAAATGTTTTGAGTTGATTCAGAATTAGCTGTTGGTGTTATGGGTGTTCAGCTACAGAGTAGTGGTTTTACCTCAACATAAGTGCATAAGTGCTTATTTAAGTATATCAGTGCAATGAGTATAAAAAAAGCATTTTGTTGGTTTCCATGTATTGCAAAGGATCCAGGAAATAAAGATATTTGCAGCCTTTCAGGTAACAATCAAAGCCTGAAAGTTATTATTTTTTGGCAAATGTACTTTTAAAATTTAGTTTCCACAAATATATTCTGAATGTGTCAGTGTTTAATAGCCCCATTAGCATTACTTTATTATCAGCTGGCGAATAGTAGGATACTGTTATTGATTTACAACAGAAACATCAAGATTCAGAAGGACTTTGTTAAGGGTTATACACCACTTTGATAGGCCAGTTGTCATAGAAAGCAATGTTGCAAGAAGATAAGAGAGTATACAGTACTACAAGTAATAAAATGATTATTCAATACTTCCTACAGAAATACACACGTTACTTTCTCTCTGTGACTCCCTGTGACAAGTTTTTTACTCTCTGTGACATCGAAGAAGCAGGAAAGGAGAGACCACGTTGACATATATTCTGATAAAATGGCTAATGATTAATTGATATATACGTAGTTTGAAAGCATTGCAGTACTGACACCTCTGCCTCTGCGTCCCAGAGATAAATGAGCTGAGGGGAGAATTCTGAGCTCATGTGTCACTGCTGAGGTTCAACAGCTCTTCTTCTGATTTGAACATTAACACTATTCCTTTGAAATTTGCAGAGGATATTTCTCTGGCATCTTGATCTTTGACTTGAGCATACTTGTGCGTTCTTTTGCCAACTGTCTTAATTCAGATTCAAAAGATGCTCCTCAACATTATTTCCCAGGATGATTATAACAAATACAATCTGGCTTTCACCAAGTCCTATTCCGGTAACTACCATTTTAAAGGTACAATGTGTAGCATTTTTAGTTGTTCACAATCTAAGTCTATGTTACCCCTTCACAAATATGTGCTTTTTCATGAATATTTACCACCACCATCAATTTCAAGTATTCTATATGGTCGATTTACATAGGCATGAATGGGTGGCCTCGCTCCATATTCATTCACCATCTTGAAATAGCAGGTAAGGACATATAGTACATGAATCAGGTAGATGCTTATTGGTATCGTTGCTTTCCTGGATCCGGCAAGTTTTGAAAAGGAAACATAGGGGATCACATCTACTCAAAATCCAAATTTCAGAAAAAAGCTGCTTCTTTTTCTCCCAGAAAAAGAGAAAGGACATTGAAAGGAGCAAGAAACCAGCGTCATCGAAAAAAAAAAACATCGGCGCTGCCTTCTTAGATGGAAATGTATGAAGAAAAAAAAGGATTGAAAGAGACGCCGAATTTGTTAGCTTCATTCTGGACAGTTAGATTATGACTGAATTCAAAATGTTTCATTGCACGATCGTCTTGCGGTAGGAGTATACTTTCCATCGTGCAACGTTAATTGAAACAATTTGCTCTTCGCCTGTGGCAAATGACTAGGCTATCAAGCTAAAGGTTTAATACATGTTTGTTTGTAACAAACAGGTAAAAATCGTTGTCTATCCCCTCATTAGGCTAACCCTTGTTTTTCATAAAGTGGCAAGCTTAGTGTTATAATTGTATCAATGAAATTACATGCTATTATATACCACTCTGCACTTGAAAGTGATTAACCGGTTGGCTAGATGTGTGGTGGGTTAATGGTTGGGTATAACTTTAATGTTACAGAGTAATAGAGGGGAAGAGGGGATGTTTGTCTCTATATGTACAAAAGCAGCCGTTTTTTCTTATTGAACCGTGGCAACAAATGTAGCCTTTAGTTCGCTTTTGGTCGAGTCGTTAGATACAGGCCTACAATATCAATATTACCACATCTCACTCATTCAAAGAAAAATTGCATTTCTCATTTATATTGTCACTTCTTGCCACTGCATTTAGCTAGACATTTGTCATCTTACATACTTTGAACTGCGTGGCGCAAGACTAAACAGTAGTTGGGCAAACGTTTTATACATTGCACCTTTAAACTCCAGTCCAGTATTTTCCCCAACCATACTTTTCTCAGATCTGGCATGATTAATCATAAAAGTATGTGTTTGATTTATGTTTGTTTGAGTGTTCGTTTGAGGATTACACCTCCAGTGTTGCCTTTCGAGACCAGGGCCATTTATCAATACAAAGAATGCCAAGAATGGACTTATGTTCTTGCAAGTTCAAACTTGTGAAGTCAAGAACGGGAGTGCAAACTTACAAGAAGGGGAGGAAACAGTAAGCCCAAACAGCAGTTTGAGACAGTTGCGTTCTTGTTAATTACATAATTAAATTCAGGTGTTCGCAAGCTGCTGAATGAAGTTTGTTGCAGGTTTTAAAGGTGCTCTAAGCGATGTGACGCGTTTTTAGGACTAAAACATGTGTTGTTACATACAGCAAACATCTCCTCACAATCTGCTAGCTGCCTGTCCCCTGAACACACTGTAAAAAAAACGCGGTCTCTGTAGACAGCCCAGGCTCCACAAACGGCAACAAAAAAACAGTGGGCAAACCTAGCATAACAAACGAAAACGAAACATAACAGTGTTCCAGCCAATAAACGACAAGAAGGAAATGCACGTTCATGAGTCTTTCAGGAAGCATGGGAGCATGGGCGAAAATCCCAGGGGGGACACAGGGGACATGTCCCCTCCCATCCAAGGGTTGTCCCCCCAAAAACAATAAAAAAAAAGGAATACATATGTATAAAACTCGCTATTGTTAAAAATGTATGTATATCTAAAATAACTGTAAATTTGAAAAAAAAACTGTAGAATTCTGAAACTGTTGAGTTCACCCTCCCTTTCCTCACAGTGGTTTGGCCCACTGCCTGCTTCCCCAGTTCATCTCAGGTACTGTAGCCTACTCTAGTCTACAAAGGTGGATGCGTGGCTGCAGCTCAATGAAGTTGAACGCTAGTACTAGGGTATTTCATTCACAATAAATCGATTCTCTTTAATGTAGTTAAGGCTGACTCATTTATAAATGAGCATAAATGCTGATTATCCATGTAATTTCCCACAAATCTTCTATATTAGCATCAAAAGTTTTGGCTACTTCATTATACTTATAACATTAGCTTGTTTATATGGCATTTAGCCCCCCCAGTACATCTGAAATGTTTTGCAGGTGCCACAGTGTTTTTGCAGACACCCACATTTAATTTAACAGGATGTCATGTTTAGTTTAAAAAGTGTTATGCTTGAGGATAGAACGCACAAGGCCATCAGTGGGTACTGTATGTGTTTTTTGCAATATTTTTTTATTGGTGGCGTTAATCTCAGCCAGACTGAATGGACGATTAGCAGCTACGTTAGTTTATGGTTGTCAAGGCGACACAGTAACGTTAGATCTAATTCACTCGGCTTTGATTCATCACGTTTTTTGTGGCTGGTATATTTATATTGCGGGAGTCTTCATTATATCACTGTTCTTCTGAAAGAGACTACTGTACTCAATTTCTATTCTGTTCTTAGGTGTTTTAGCTTAATTAATTTTAAACCTTTTTTAATTCCTTGTTTTTATTGTTACCTTGCAGACAGTTTCATAGACTAAAATGACAGAGAAAAGGAGAGCAGATATTAGATCGTTTATCAGTGCACCTAAACCGTTTTGTTGCAAAGCTTTACTTATTTCATGTATCTTTTTCACAGTAATAGACATGTTTACATTTCATTGTATGTTGATGGCTTGACAGTAAACAACATAACAATGCAATAAATAGTTTTAATAATGATAGAAGCAAAGTTTTTCACTGTTGGGACATATAACG
This sequence comes from Limnothrissa miodon, assembly GCA_017657215.1. Classification (NCBI taxonomy): domain Eukaryota; kingdom Metazoa; phylum Chordata; class Actinopteri; order Clupeiformes; family Clupeidae; genus Limnothrissa; species Limnothrissa miodon. The sequence goes on along the minus strand of JAGFZM010000117.1, from coordinate 89,053 downwards.
ACCTATTTGTGTCCCCTTCAAAAATTTCTCTTGACAAATTTTATATCTATCGTCCCCCCCTACTGTTAAATGAAATTTACGCCCATGCATGGGAGGGAGGGGGAGGAGTGAGCTATCCTCCGTTTTGTTTGACAATACTTCGAACGTCAACAAGAAGTGACGTGAAACAGCATCGCTTAGAGCGCCTTTAACCCTAGGTTGATCCAAAACGATTTGACAGTCACCATTTCTTGCCTCATTTTACAAAATAGTCCATGAATACCAAATGTATTAGTTTAAGGCATAAATTGTTATCCTTGTGTTAGCTCCATTTTAATTTTTTGATTCATGTTCTATTTCAGCAGCTTCTCTTACCGGGTCTTTCAGGCCGCCACACGAGCCAGGCGAGAGGGATTTCCAATGTGAACTTGTAAGTAAATGAGTAAATGTGAACCACTGAGCCAGAATCACTAGAGGCGCAGAACCGTCAAGTCGCCCATTCATTAATGCTCGGTTTCAAAACCAGGAAGTTGGGATAATAAGGGGTGGGACAAGAGCAGGGCCCGGAAGAGTTTTTCCCACTCAAGTCAATGGGAACATTTGAGTTTTGACAAGCTCTTATGAGATGCTTAGGGGCCAAGTAGTTATACTGTTGGTCTTTTTTAAAAGTGTATGTTTGTAGCACAATAATCTGTGGTGTATGGTTAGCTGTGTTGGTGCAAAACGGCAAAAAGGGGTTTAAAAATCACCCCTTCTGATTCTGATTGGAGAGTTGAACCGTCAGTCGAATGTGGTCCAATCAGAATTCTCTTCATGAGTGGCGCGAAGTCTGGAACATAACATTAGCGCATCACTAACTGTTTAGCCGAGTCACCTAGTAACATACTTACAGGTTTTAGGAACAACAAAGATGTCAACTTTACTGACCGCTAATGAAAACAAATTGTTAGATACATTTCTGTCTGTTCTGTTGCTGTGTTGACTGAACAACTGACTTTTACTTGAAGGATAGCGATAGTGACAATGAAAAAACAACCCAACCACGTGACCTGCTGGGCCAATCATAATATAAAAAGGTTTAAAAGAAAAATCTAAAAATATATATATATATATGTGGATAAGGATTTATGGTAATTCTAGGACGCAAAGTCACGTAACCCTATTCATTCTCTATGGTGGACCATAATTTCAACTACGTCGAGACCCTCTTTGACAGGACAGTTTGCTACTGAAACACTAAAGCAAAGCCCACTATTTGTACAACGGCTCCTTTAAATGGGTAAGCAAAATCGAACGTTCGAATCCTTCACATCATGAGCGACTTGGGCAACAAAATCGAACAGAACTATTAAATATCCTAAATCGCTAAATCTATACTAAATCGCTTTGGTCGCTTTTGGTGTGAACGCACAGATAGGTGTTTTGCCTCCAGTGATTCTAGCTCAGTGATTGGAACAGTACTTTAGCTGTGTTTTAGGTTAAGTAGGAGAAGTTCAGGATAATGTTATTGATAAACAGGAGGGAAAAAGCAAGCCAATTAAAGAGAAATGTATGCAATTTGAGACAAAAATGAAATTGCATTAAAATCCAGCTGAATCTAGTGCATTTAAAAGTGAGTATTGAGTGAAGATGGCAGAGGGTCCCAATTTGATCAAAATTTCTTGATCCATAAAATAGGAACACCAATGGAGGATTCCAACATTTCTTAACCTGTGCTCAGTTTTGAGTACTTGAGCACTGAGTCTATCTATTCTACGTCAGCAAAAGCTTCTCAGAGATGCAAACACACATTTTTGTTGTCTGACAGCATGTTGTGTAAGGCCTGCCTATATGAATGGAATGAAAAGAATGAAAAGAACTGCTCACACGCTGTCAGGACAATATTGTCCGAACATTGTCTGAATTGTCATTGTCAGTAATTTGAAGACAATTATGGTCCAGTGTAAAATTGTTCAGAGACAATCTGGCATGTTTAATGGGAATACAAATCCTATGGGCACACCCACCCTCCAAAAGGCAAAAAGTAAGAACTCAAATCCAAAGAACTTCTATCTAAAACCAAAAACTATGAATATCCAACCAGGCTTTCTGTGGTCAGAGAAGAAAACACTAAAGAAAAAAGGAGAAGAAAGAGAGCCCCCTTTTGAGGATTCTCTGTAGTAAATATACACTGAGTTTGTCTCAGAGCCTTTTGATGTGTGAGAGATGGTAGCAGCATTACTGTGGACCCACAAGAGGCTCTGCGGAGCCCTCAGCCATTTGACTCCGTGCCTGTGATCCTGAGAAAAGAGCAAAAGGACCAAAAAGAACAAGAGCATCCCCCACCAACACATTTTATTGTGACTAGTAAACAGGACACAACTGGGGCCAACCCTGCATCTAGGGGCCATAAATAAAAAAGCCTGGAGCAAATCATTCAGTGGATACAAGACCTGGAAAAGATCAGATGGGGGGGATCAGACTTTTATTCTAAGCTCAGGGGGCAAAAAGAAATGTATTTTATGAAGATCATGCTCCCAGAGGCTGATTTACATGCTTTGGCTAATTGCTGCAACGAAGTGGCCCACGGTTATGGTAGACAGCCTGAGCCCTGACAGCCATGTGGAATCAAAGCTATTGCAGTGAACCTCATTAGCTTCCTCTAGTTATGCTTCCCAATTCAAACATAAAATCGAACCATTGCAAACAAGTCCTATGTGTGTGGTTGTGAGATGCATAAAACGGGTGTTATTATGTAATAACTTCAAAACCACTGCAAAGACACCTTGGTTTTTATGAACAACTACCTCTGTAAAGGGGCTCTAGGAATAGTTTTCCTTGTTCTGATTTCCTAATTGCCATAATTACACCTTATTAGATATGCAGAGGTGTCAGATCAACTTTTACAGACGGATAATACAGCGGGGAGGAGTAGAGAATGACAATAAAATTGCAATTACCGATTTGCCATTTCCCCCTAGATTCCACGTCTATTGTTTTAAAAGGTGGCTGAGGGATGATTGATGCGCATGTTTTGTGTCCCCTGCAGAAGCCAAGCCAGGGAAAGCAGACACGAGCAGTGCATTGTCTTTCTCAGAGCTCCATCTATCATGTTGTCATAGCAGTGGCATGTTAGGTAGAGATAAGCTAATTGTCTTTCAGCAGATGAGAGGAGGGAAATTGTTTGATTGTTGGAAGACAGCTTATAATTTACACACACAAAAAAGCATCAAAAGGACACATGAACTTACATGAGTGACAGCCATTAGAAAGTCTTTGTGAGATTATGTCTGTATTGTAATTTGATTCCGATCCTTACTTCCTGCCAAAAAGCTACAAAAAAAAAAATGAGCATAGTGGTTTATTCTTCATTTTAGAGTGTTACTGACATCTACGGACTTAAATGAACGATAGTTGCTTCAGATAAAATCTGTGCGAAGTGGTCTCCATGATTTCATCAGGATAAAGAGAATTAAAGTGACATAATTATGCCCTTTTAGCTGTGGTCTCGCAGTTCAAGTTCTAAGTAGCCGCTGAGATGGGCTAATTTGCAGGTTTTCTTGGGAGTTAGAGGATGTGATTAGATAGTGACTAGTCCAGAATGTCATGAGCCCTTTTCTATCCTCTTCCATGACTGAAGCAAGTGAAGAGAACCCCTCCAACCATGGGAGCATGGTGCTTGTTTGGTGGTACATGCTGTTAATTGAAAAGTAAGAGTCATCATATTTCAACCTGCTGGATATCTTTGAGAGTTGTTTATTGCCAATGCAGTGGCATTCAGGGTCTCTGTGTCTCTGGGTTAATGGAAGCATATGTACTTCATATAAAGTAAGTTTATGGAATAATATGATGTTATATGTTATATACATACCTGGAGGCAGGAGGACGTAACATATGAATTTTAAAAGTGCCTATTAGCCTATTTGGATAAACTACTGCATGATTAAAAATTTTGGGAGCAAAAATGTTTTGCACACATTACACATATAATAATCCTTCGAATATTTCGGTTCAAATCGGCAAGCTCAGATGGCTGAATGAATGAACCTCAAATTCTTCATCCTCTCATTCTCTTGGAATCCATGTCTCTGTTGATACAGAAAATGTTGTTGTGTGACTGTAAGCCTATTGCAGAAAAAACATGGCAGTATAGCAAAACAAATGACTACGAACATCTCCCTACATTCTTCTTTCTCTACTATGCAAAGTACAATACTAGTTAATAGAAATCAGACTTTTTTCTGAGATTTATATAGAGATTACAGCTCTATAGGTGGATGGGCACTACCACTACAACCCAAAATGTTTAGAGGCATTCATCAGAACTTAAATGCAATACAACAAAACAAAACAAGGCTTTTAAGTGTAAAAATGAACCTTCATTTTACATATACTCAAGAATATGGTTCACTTGTTATTTAAAAATCCACACGATGTTCCATAGCAGTGTGAAGGAATGATTTGTGCTGTGTGTCATGCCATGGTGTCTCTTCTGAGAGAGCTGCCACATGATGATTCTAATCTTTGTGTTAACATTTAGCACTCTGTATGACCGAGCCACACTAATGAATCTACTGGGTTTGCAGATGACACCCCGCCGGCCCAAAAGGGAGCACTCTATGAGATGCCATGTGGGCCTTTAATCTTTGCACTGCACAGGCACGTTTAAAGCCTCTTGCTGGGCTCCAGTTCAATCCCTCTTCCTGCCTGGTCTTTGGTATTCCCAAGACTCTAGACTCAGAGAGCCGAAGGTGTGCTGGGAGGACAGTAGATGTGCACCCCCATCTGTACTCACTACTCTCATTTTCCAACGTCCTCTGGGAGTTCTGAGTGCGACGAAACACATTGGATCCACAGTTTTGTCAGAGCAGCGCTAAATGAGGTTTCTGGGTCCTGCTATTTAGTTGCACCGTAATTAGATTTTGAGGACAACAAAGTGTTTGGGCTAAATAAGCGTGCAGATGAAAGCAAGGGCTTGATTGGAGAAAAGGAAGCCTGTCTGACGTGACAACAATAAGAAGCCAGAGACTTAGAGACTCACAGGCTGCATTTGGTCCAGAGAGCTTACAATTATGTCTGCATTGTTACCTGGCCCGCTCTGGCCACCCGCCACACAATTAGAGATCAGGGCTTGAGGGATAGTGTAGAGTTGAGGGCTGCTGAGGAATGGACCTCAGGGTTTTAGGAGCTCCAATATTTATTTGCAATTTCGTCTTCATCCCATCATTATTGAGAGACCTAACAGGAGGGAGGAGAGAAAATGGAAAAAAACTAATAACACCCTGTCTGCCTACGGGGAGCCTGCAGAGCAACCTAGCTGCAGAAAAGCATATGGAGAGAGAGAAACAGAGAGAGTGAGAGAAAATAATGTGTCTGCAACCTGCTGAGAGATGGATTAGTCACCACACATTCACCCTGTCTGTCAAGGAAAAAACTCAAATCGACAAAAAACACTTAAGACCACCAATGAGGAGAAACAACCAATATACTATAAGCCATAAGCAGATATCTCTCTCCCTCTCTCTCTCTCTCTGCATATCACACTTGGCCATAATTCATCACCACTGACTGCCGAAGCTAGCTCATTTTTCTTCCAGCTCATACTGGGGGCTTATGGGTAGTCTGGAACCACAGGTTGTCACTGGAAGCTAAGCTGGTATGATTGCAATGACTAATTAAAACGTGATTAAAAAAAATCTCCTTCTGTGAAGTGTTCAAAGGAGTATCCATCAAGTCAATTTGCAGCACCATTTCATAAGCATGAGAGCTCTAAATCACAGCATCGCCTAGATGGAGAGTCTTTGCTGACACATTTGTAATTAAGACTGTCCGGCAGAAATGAATTGTGTAGACATAAATTACAAAATGTTCGCAGGCACATGCTCTGCATGAATGAATCGAGATGGGGTTAAAAATAAGTAGGATCTGGACTGTGGAACCAATGAGGTGGACCTTACCCTTATCATCCTCCTCTAGCAGGGGTAGAGGGGTGGACTGTGGACTCAAAGCGTTAGTGTGCAGGGAGTCAGCGTGCAGTTTACCGTGGGGACCTAATTTAGTTAGAGTGAAGGTACTCCACAGTACTACAGAGCTCCATCCCCACCACAAAACTGCTTACTAATTCATTTATTCCTGCTCTCATGCACTGGAGAGACAAACTACATTCACTCTTTACCTTGTGCTTGTTCAGGAGCAGAGCTGCTGCAGTACTTTTATCTGCAAATTGGGCAGGGATACAGTAAACTCTGAATGCAAATAAGTGTGCTTGTTTAGAGAGAGAGAGAGGAGAGAGAGAGGAGAGGGTGTGGGAAACACACATACAGGGCATTTGAAAGCAAAGTAGTGGGACAAAATACAAATCTATATCTGTAAATATTAATATGTGCAATATAAACATGTGGAATGGCTCTGTTGCCTCCATAAGATGATTTGATCTTGGTATGTTTGAATTGAGTAAGAGGTATGATGTACTGAGAAATAATTCTACAAAGACACCTTAACAGAGGTTTAGATGAGCATTTGCTCCAGTTGTGCATTCTAAACCTTGCACTGCTGCAGCATGCTATCAGTAACCAAATGAAAGTGCTTGATCCACAAGCTTAAAAGAAAGAAATAGAGATAACTTTAGGAGCATCCACAGACACGTTCATATATAAACTACCATTAAAATGGCCTGTCTGAGGTTGAAAAAATAGGCACAGATATTTGATATTACCCAACAGTACATTTTGAGTCCCAGAGAGCTCAACGATGAAGCAAATTTGGAAGCCATTATAACAGGATTTTTATTTCCCTTCAGGAATGCAAGACGGTTGAGCCTCTAGCTCTTCCTCTCTCACAATAAACAAAAGTCCCCATGGAAGAAGCATCTCTCTGTACTGGGAGGCTAGGGGCCAGTTCAGCAGTGCTCCTCTATTATCGGACCCTGGCCTAGACAACAGTGGAGAGGAAGGATCTGAAATGGGCAGCTGCATGGTGGGAAAGAGGGGAAAAGTCAATTCCACAGGGGCCCTGCCCCGTGGAAAAAAAACAGATGGCTCAGATGGTTTGCAGGAAGAAACACTTAAAAAACACATTTTAGCTCTGGGGAAAAAAAATAAAAGAAGTGCTATGTGCACTTTTCAGCCTGTGACTACTGAGCACAGTCTGATGCAATTAAAAATGCACCCACCCTGCAATGAGAGGGTTGGGCTGGGTTGAGCTGGGCTGCCTTTGGCTGTGCCGAGAACAGGGCTATGCCTATGGATGGGCAGCCTGCAGCTCAGGGATCCGATTCCTGCTGCAAGACTGGACATGCACACATTCTCAGCAGACCATGCAAAATGGATGCACTTCACTAATTCAGGCTCAAAGTGGCTCATTGTAATTGAACAGCAATTAAACAGTCACAGCACAAGATGCTTTGCATCATTGCTATGCACTGTGCATAATACAAGAAAGAAAAATTTCAGAGTACTTATGTCTTGGGTGTGTTGGAATGTATCGCTTGTAGTGAAATGCTTTAGCGACAGCCTCACAGATATTTTCGCTCTAAGCAGTTAAAAAATGAACCATAGGAATCGCTGCTCCCACCTGAACAAAAGGTGTTTCAACATCAGTATATGTAGACTGTGTAAATATTCAACAGGACAGTAATTTAAACGGAATGATTTGAAGATCTCATTTGCAATTCATTCAATGACAATATCAAATACTAAGAAAGCATGATGGGGTGGGGCTTGGGAAGAGTACTAACCAGGTAGTATGATTGGATGGCTTGGGGGAGTACAAACCAGCTAGTATGACTGGGTGGTTTAGGGGTGGTGTACCTTAATTAAGTTTGAGTAGTTACAATCTTTAGATTAAATAGAAATATAAAAAATCCTTGAGTTTTGTTCCACATTGTTTGTGATGGTAAGAATGAGTAAGCACATGTCTGCAAGGTGCTCAATATCCACTTGAGCACAATAACCTCCTCTATCTTTTTCATGAAACCCAAGACAGGTCTTACAACAAGTGGATTTACTCTCCACAAGACCTGATAGAGTGACAGCAACAGCCACAGCCACCATGACTGGATGTTTTCCCAACCTGAAAAAACGGTTGCTGACCTATTGAAATATCAGGTCAGTGACCAGACAGATACATACATACATACATGCATGCATACATATGTACTCACATACACACTGTACATGTATCCAATAAATACTAAGAGTCTCACTTTGATGTGCTCAGTGCACATCAGGGGGGCTTGGAAATGCACTCAGCTTACTGAGGCTGATGAGCTGTTTTGCTATGCAGTTCCTTAAAGTCAGTCAATGCTGGTCAAGGCTCATGCCATCTTTCTCTTCTCCCCACTCTGTGTCCTAAGAGACTTGCACCAGAGACAGAAGAAGGAGCCATTTCATTCCTACTGTGGCCTGGTACTGAGGTTTCTCTCAACGCCTGTAAACAGCTATGGTGTTCTTTCACTATTTCAGAGGAGGATGAAATTTGCTTTGTTGTGGATAGACTTCTGAGGAATGGGCGATGGGCACTGTTATTACTGAAGGCTGAATGGCTACTGTGTTTATATATAGTACTGTATATCTAAAACAAGAAGTGAAATCACTGAGGGATCACTGTAGTGTTCCTGTGTCACAGCCTGTAGTAGGACTCACTAAAGCATCCTTGTGAGAAAGGAGACGGAGGCACAGAAGATGCCTGTCGCTGGCAACAATGACACCAGACTGCACCATCATTAAAAGGACAGATTGTGCTGGAGGGATCTTATGGCACCATATCAGTGTGCTGGCAGGCCCTGGCTGCTATGGGGACAGACACTACTCAAGCACTTTACTGGCATCCAGTGGCAGTTAAGGGGAGCTGATGTTAGAATGGGATGCAAATGCACTCAAGTCTCCTTAACCCCCACCACCTCTCTCTCTTTCTCACACATACACACACAGCTCTTGAACATACATGTGGCAGAGCAACTGTATGTGTCATGAATTATTCAGGATCTTTGTCAGCATTCACCATATTAAAATACATAGGAGTCCTTGCCTGTCCTGGACAGCACATATCCAATTACCAACGTGAAGATTAATGATCCAGTCTCAAAAACACATCTTACTCATCTGAAGGGGCAATAAACAATCTAATGAGATGGTAAGGACAATAAAAAGCCAATTATTAGAAGAGAGGATAATAAGCCACCGCAAAATTACACATGCAAAGAGAACCAAAAGTGACCACATAAGTGTCAGTGTTTTCATAATTTCATATTCAATTATCTCGCCCCAAGTTAATCCATGGTTCAGCAACTATTTTAATTTCATGGAAGAGTACACAAATACCTGGGGATTTCTGGCAGATTTCTGCATTTTAATGGACTGGGTTTAAAAAGTGTTGCCCCTCATATCATCTGTGGACTCTTTATCCCATTTCTTCTCTTGGTAGCTTTGGAAAATATACACCCTACTCCACACACAAACACACACACAAATCACTAATCCATCAAGTCATCAAGTGTGTTGCTATGGCAACGTGTGCTATGGTAAACTCTCCATCAACTCCAAGAGAGCAGCGCAAGTGTTGAAAATGGAGTGGGAGGCTTTAGGTGATTCCTCAGCAGAATTCAAATGAAACTATGACAGACCAATAATGAATACACAAGGATCAACCCCAGAAATATCCCCAAAACTCAAGAACACCAAAGCAGTTATTCAATAAATCTAGTTTGTGATCGTTTTTGAGTAAATTAAAAAATGTAGCCATCTTACAGTAGGACCAAACACAATTTGGTCTGAGACTGATATCCATTTTTTTCTATGCTGGGATAGAAAACAGCATAATGTTGATGCTGTTTACGCCATCCTAAATTGACACTGGAAGTGATTAAGATGTGTCTGGCACACGCTCAAATTCCATTCCTTAGTTCTTCGGTCTCAGACACATGCAAATAAATTCAGTCTTTGTCAGCTGCTCAAAGTTGCCCAAGCCCTGCATCATGTTCAGTGTTATTCATTTGGCATGGCTCTTTGATCTCTAAATGATCATATTTTATCTAATCACTGCTAAACACAGAGAACGCCTTTTAAAAATCCCTATTTAGGCCTTTCTTCTAATTGATCAAATGTATTTACAAGGTGACTATTGTTTTCCATGGTTAACTCGCTCTTTCATTACAACTCATTCATAGTTTTATTTTACTTGAACAATGCCCAATTTGTGGAGGAAAAGCCATACATGAAAAACAAATCTTGTACAAGCAGTTTCTCATTCCATCAAGGGTTTTCCATTTGAAATGCTAATTCTCTGATGGCTCATAGCCATTTTCCACTAATGCCTTTGCTTTCTCAAATTTTGAGGACAGCAAAAAATAACATGAATACCAAAGGACTATGTATAAATTAAATTGGAAATTTTTGACTAGAATGACTTTGCATATATTCGATTTTAAATTCAAATGAGATGCCCAAAGCGCTCTTTTGGGAAAATGAAGCAGAATTTGCCATTTGTGGCAGTCTCCTCCAAAAGGGCTCCTTTTCAAAAGGACATAAGAGCCACTTCTTATGAAGAGTCTCTGACAGACGTGTTGCAGATGGGATGTCAGATCATGCTCTTCAAAAAGCAATTGGAGAAGCCAAGAGCACATGAATGCCACATTTATTTCCTGTCTTACACCAAAGGTGGCCACTGCCTAGCCAAGAGTATGCCACTATATGGTGAAGAGTATTGCCTTTTTAGCAATGCCCAATAGACTATCTGATGTTTTGGCACTACAAAGAAGCCAGGCCTGTAGTAGGAGCATATGACAGGTAGAGAAGACACCTTGACAAGGACACTACCTCTAGGAGGGAAACAGCATTCTATCAGTGCAGCCATCTGTGACTGGTCTTTCTGTGAACCATGAAAAAAGTCTAACTAATAGTTCAAGGCTAAATGGTTTTCATGACAAATACAGAAGCCTAAAAAGGCATCATGAATGATTAGAGCAGCAGCAGCAACCTGTCTCTTCAGGCCGAGGGGGTCTCCATTTAGAGAATTTAATAAATGCTTTCGCTCACTGGCCTCATCTGCTGGGGTGCTCAAGCTGTCAGTTATGGTTTCCCCTAAAGAATTAGGTGCACATAAAAAACAGGCGCTGGTGACAAGCGAGGATGGGCCTCAGGCTTTTTAAAGGCTTTGTTTTGACTTTAGCTGGATTGCAATTGCACAGGTCAGAATTGACTCTGACTAAAGCAAATGGAAGAAAAAATGGGCACTATGACTCACTTCCATGCTATCCATGCTGCACATGCTCTTCCTCAGTGGAAACCCATGGGTTGCTTAGCACACATAAAGCCCTGCACAGGAGGCAGGAGGGGCAGCCCCTGGGCTTACTGCAGAGATTCCACCTGTTTTCTGTTCTGCCTGTTCTATCTGGGTTCTGGTTAGGGCAGCTTGAAAGCTCATGGCTCAAAGCTTAACAGAAAACCTGCACAAGCACACATTCAGACACAGGCAATAAATAAATAGCCACACAATTATCAGACAGAGCGCCTTGATATTTCTTCTCACTCCTCAGTGAAGAGATGGAGACGCACCAACCACATATAGTAAATGCAAAACAAAACAAAAACACCACTCTAGATGGACAAGGTGAAAAATTTCAACATTTGGAAACTATTTATTGAACATTTGCAACCAGGATTATGTTAAATACATTACTCCCACCTCTTACTCGTCATGTCAGAACTTCAGACAGAATACCAATATTTACACTTTGTATAAGGAATGTTGCATGACACTTTTAAGGCGCAAGTCTTTTGGCTTTCATTGGATTGGAACAATAGTAAAAGGTAGAGAAGCAGTTTCAGTGGTGAACTCATGATTAGGAAGCTAAAAGTAAATTAATATATTTTTTAAATTGTCTTTAATGCCTCACCTCAAATCTTTCCTTTGAGGCTAGGTTTATAAATTATACTTTGAAAAGAGGAAAAAAAAATGTATTTTACATATGTAGGTGCCCAAATCCCTGCCACGCCTTTATGCTCAGGCCACCTAGGCAACAGTTTTGAAGGTCTGAAGTATCAAGTTGGTTTGGTGAATGAGCCTGTTGGCACTGATAAACACGTTTATTGCCCTATAAAGGAGTGAAACACAGAAAATACAAACACAAATATTACTTCAGTAAAAAAGATGTAGGAATTAAACCCCATAATGCATAAATGAATGAATGAATGAATGAATGAATGGATGGATGGATGGATGGATGAATAAATAAATAAACAAACACTCACTTTCCATCTTTGAAGTATGTTTTTAGGGTGTCGCTGAAGCTTTTGGAGTACTTCACAAACTCCTTCTTTTGGTGTTCAAGGGCCTGTAAAAGCGCAGAACATTAACATCATGGCTTTTATCAGTGTCAACTATTACAGCACTTGTTGCATTGGAAATATCTTTCAACATTAAACCAAAATGTCTTCTGACATGGAGACATTGAAGAGAGAACCATTTTTGCCTTGAGTTATTATACATGAATTAGGAGATGAGCATGGCTAAAGAGCCATCATGAAAATGAGGCATAACTAACTGTGCATGCCTGCACAAAGCAATTGCAACTGAATAATTTCATTATACCAAAGGGACCATTTCAATATCCACTCTAAATTATAAGGTTTTAAAAAATAAATATAAGGTCTTAAAAATAGCACTTGATATTTTTTACAAACTATGTCCCCTGTTAATACATCTTGTGTTTTTTTGCAGGGTTAAATATTGTTTCTTATTAAAAGAATAATTCTGAATCTTATGCATCTAAAATATCTAGAGTATTAAGACAATTCTCTCCAGATGGTTTAGGTGTGAAATGAAAACTCAAGTAAGTCAAATCATTCCATTACTTGGGATGTTTGAGGCAAAAAAGGAGGATGTGTTCAATACCAATCAACAAAGCATATCTTTTTAGAAGCCTCTCTATGGCATCACTAGCATTTTAAAGACTGCTACTAAGCCCCAGGGGATTTTTATTGAAGCTCACTGAATCACATTCAGATATAAAGCTGTTTCTTTTACAGTATGGCGATGTCAAAAACATGTACATTTAATGTTTCGTAAAAAGGTATGTATACCTGGCCTACTATTAAACAAAATCAAAACTAACATCAAATTACACCTGCATGTTAACCACAGCTGACCAAGTGAAACTTTAAAAATGTAAAACTTGAAACAATCTTACACTTGCTAACTAATACAAACACTAGAAAGCTAGAAGAGTATTTCTGATTATCCTCATCTCTCTCTCCCTATGTGTGGCATAAGGTCTATTGTGTGCATAAGGCTATTCTTATCAGCTATCAAAGATGTGCACTATGCAGGTAGGAAACCACTATCCACTATACCACTATGTGTGTGTGTGTGTATGTATGTATCTATCTATCTATGGAATACACAGCAGAGGTGGGTGTTGACACCATATCAAATTCACATACTGTTGCTAATGATAAATTAGTGAAAGTTTGATGAAACCTACCCGGCGGTTCTGATACTGATATTTCTTAAACACGTTATTTACGGTGTCGAGCAGCTCCTTTATAGCACTTGCTATATCTCTGTGAAAAGAAAGCAAAAAAAAAAACAAACCTGAGATTCACATCTACATACATTCACATTTCTCAATGACAACATTTTCTTCTACATTACACCTCCTACATTATAAATAATTATTTTCTTTCTCTCTCAGATGTCTGCATACACACAACGCTGTTGCTTTTTACCAAAGTCAATAAAAATCACTACATCGGGATTGAGTGTAGCAACAAACCAATGCTCAGCGAGTGCAGAGGTGAGTGTGCAGAGATGAGAAAATACCAGACAGGTTTGGTAAAACTGTGCAAAGGAGAAAAATAGATGCGGATGTATCAACTAGGCATGCATGAATTACTAGAGCATGTAATGCTATTGGCAGACGAGGTCTGATATTTTTGAGGATGTACAGTTGAACAGGTGTGCTTTGAAGCCAGTATGATAGGCATTTTATTTTTCAAAGCATTGATTACTTCTTCCTTGCTTGGAAAATCTTATTGGTTGCTGAGCTAGTGTACTTGAGATTGTTTCTAGGCTTTTACAAGGACCGTAACTATGCTGGTTTCTAGAGTAATCATATTGGTTGCTAAATTGAACATTTGGAAGTGGTTGCTAGGCTGTTGGGTACTGCTGTAAGGGACTTAACATGGTTGTTAGGCTCTAGCTAGAGATGTTATAGGGATCACTCTGCTCCTAGGTTACTAGGGCAATCAGTCAGGTTGTTTTGTGGTTGCTATGTAGAAGTTGTTGCTAAACTGTTGCTAGATTAGTTATGATGGTTTTGATTATAACTGATGTGGATCCTATCCTTGTTGCTAGGTTCTACCTGTGGAAGTGGATGTCTAAAGAATAAAAAGTTATTCTTTGAGGTCTGTGAGGCCCTCACAGCTGCCACAGTGTTCTGGTTGTTTATGAACTGCCCTATGGCCCTTTTATCACACCTCAATATTCTGAGGTTCCATCACGTCAAGGGGGTGGTAAACTGAACATTCTGACATTGAAATGTATTGAATTTTCCCCGTTTCTGATTTTGACTGAAAAACAAAATGGGTAAATATATTCTAAGTACATTTAAATTCACATTGTCCTAAATAAATCACACGAAGACCATGAATTTGTAATAGCCGAAGGGATACACGTTGTTAGAATAATATTTTTCCATGATATGCACAAGCCACAGTCAATGGCACAAGCATGTAAAACCCGCCTGAAACCCTATGCTAATGATAATGTTATGATATGTAATGATAATGAGCTACTAACAATTTCAGTTTCTACCCCCATCCCTTGTGAAGACATGTAGGCTACATGTACATATTATTTTGTTACACAGTGGGAATAAAACAAATGTCTGATCATGGGGACGCTGAATTACTCTACAGGGTGTTTTCTTTTAATTATCCATGTTAAAGAACAGATGAAGCAGTCTTTCGCAAAATGCTTAGAACAAACTTTCATGTTATCGGTAATCTAAGATGAAAGACAGGCCTATCAACACTGAATCTTAGGTTAGCCTATTTTGTTAGCTAACCAGGTTTTCCTAGCAAATGCTAAGCAGTTAGCTGCTAGCACGTTACCAATTTAGCCGACACAGTAGGTGGTAAAAAGTTATTTTGCCTTCTCATTCTGTACAATATTAATTCAAAGACATCCATTACACTGTATCTAGACAACAGGTCAGATGAGCATTTCACACGTACATTCACCTCCAAAACACAAATCACAACGTGTTCAAAAATGCCACATATATCCTGTGTGTGTGTACAAGTGATTTTTGAGTGGGTAATGGAAGAGAGGGCAGTAAGTGTACTGATGCTTAGAGGAATCTAATCAAGGAGTGCAGGAATCTCAACTCACTTTATGGTCTGCAGGAAACGCACACGATCGTTGATCTCGTCTGGAATTTTGCTTAGAATCTGTTTCAATGCCCTTGCTTTTTCGTTCAGATCTTTGAACTCTTGCTCTTGCCTTTCAATCATATATTCTGTATGAAAAGACAAGATTTGGAGAAAAAAAAGTTCAGTACTTCAAAACTTCAGTAAGCTACAGCAAAAATAGGTGAACAATGTTAATTGACAATGAGACGGTAAGCATTTTCTGCCATCACTGTAAGATCACCAATGCCTAAAAAGAAAAGAATAGCTCACAGGATAGAAAGAGGACAGAATACAAACAAGAAATATCAGAGCATACAAACAGATTTGACAACAAAACAGTAAACAAGATTTCTAGGGTAATTTTTACAGTAGCAGACAACATATATATTTTCATCTTTACTTTAAGATTAAGCAGTTAATAAGTTAATTAGTTATTAATTGGTTCTCTCCTCAGCTGGTCCGGCAGGCCCCATTCCTGAGTGGTTCTGTTTTATTTTCCTTGGATCTTTTCCTCCTTAAAGTGTTCCTTTCCTTCCTAAACGGACTTCGTCACCGTCTTATTTTCGTTTTCTCTTGTATGTGTTGACAAAAATGTCAGTTAATTTATTCTTCCTTTTTGTCTCAACTAATGGCTTCTATTTTAGCTTTTGTTTCGTTTTCGTTCGCAGAAAAATAATTGTGACGAAATTAATGACGAAAATATTTCGTCAACGGAATTAACACTGGTTGGCAGGTACGAATCTCTCTAAAAATGTTAACAGTAGGCTACACTATCGCCAAAAAGTGTTTGTCTTCACAAAATTTTAACCCATGTTGCAGCTAATGAAAAAGAATGGTATTGCAATTTTTGCTGGTGCTCCTAAGTTTTTGAAGTTGGGAGCACCAGTGCTATCAAATTAAAAAGTTCATTTCGAGCCCTGTGGTGGCATAGATATCATCATAGGCTAGATGACAACAACTTGTGTTTGGGGCTCCACAGCTAGACATTAAGCAGAAGGTGTAGGTTTTTATCGATTTCCTTCCCCCCCAAAAAACAAAATCTATCCAGCGGGGCCTGTGGCTGAGGACACTAAGGCAAGTGGACTTGGAACCAAACTCTTCATTTCTTTATTCCAAAATGTCGTATTTCTTAATAAAACGTTCTTAATTTCTTAAAGATCTCATTGCATCGTATTTTCATTAATTTTGTCGTGGTCTCTTATCTAAAATAATGTCATGAGAGTTGGTTTCGACAAAAAATATGCTGAGGTTGTCTTGTTTCAAGCTATTTTAGTTAGGTGAAAACGAGAGCAGGGATAGCTCGAGAGGATTCTTATGAATATTAATGCTATGCAAATGTATCGCCTCTGATTGGCTAACAACACTGTGGCGCTCCATCTAGTGGGTCTGTCTACAGGCAGCCTAACATTTCTTGAGGGCGGGTTAACTGCATAGCTAAGGCCACACCAATAAAATTTGTTGGTTCTCGGATTTTTTCAGGAAAAATATGGAGCGAGCGAGCGAAATAAAAATAAAAATAAAAAAATGCTCTGAAGATAAATTAGCACATTCACAGTCTAAATAAATCAATGACTTATTATAACCTACATGATTGAGTTAATGTTCATTAAAGACATTTACTCACGTGTTTAGAAAAAATTAAATGTGGCCGAATTTATAAACTTAACTTTCACACCTCACAGCACACTTTTTGTCATGCAGGTTTTAGGCAATGTGCGAAAATTCACAATTCTGTCACTCTATGTTATGTAAAGGTTTGACGGTTTGTCATTTATTTAAGAGTTTGTGAGCACCAAGCACGCTGGCTGTGGAACAGAGGTATGACATATAATGTAGTCTATGTCTAGGCTGCTGTAGCCTACGTTCAAACTCAAGTGACTAAAACTCCGTGATCAGCGCAACGGAGATGAATATTCATCAACGTGCAGTCACATGAATCTAGAAAAGAGAAGATTTTTTTGCATGAGAAACAGAAGTGTGTGTGTGTGTGTGCGCGCGCGCGAGAGAGAGGATGTGAGTGTGTTGGCACATGCTATTCATTTACTTATTGATTGATTTTGAAGGCAAAAGTTCTCCTCATCCTGCGCAAAGTTCTCCTCATCCTTTTTAATTTCAATGCACTTGTCAAATGTTTTTCTCTTCTGATCAAATATTCTAATAATTGCAAACACTGGCCTAGCAGGATACCCTTTCACCTTGTCTCTTGCTCTCTGAAGTGAAAGGCGCGATTTGATTGGTTTTCGACGTCACGTTAACGCAGCATGCTGTTTTCAGTATTATAGATCAGCCACGGTGTTTTTTTTATGTTCGTGTGAGTTCGAATTCAATTTTATTTTTATTTCATTTTGCATTTTTTTTAAGCTGCGAATCCGAGAACCAACTAATTTTATTGGTGTGGCCTAATGTTCAAATTGACGTACATTTGTATAGCTTTTCCGATTCGCTCGTTTTTCCGGCAGTTTTCTATCACAGGCGAATACAGGCTACAGGGGTAGGAGAGCATTTTGAAGTTGAGCATAGAAGTACAACTTGGGCTGACCTATGGTAATGTAAAAACATCAAGTCTTAAACGGTTTATTTTGGAAGGAGACCTTTAATAATAAAATTTTTGAATATTAAATATCAGCCCTGTTGTCTGCGTGTTGGACCTTCTGTGAGCGTGATGGTCAGGGAGGAAAAAATTAATCCAGAGTCCCAACCCTAATATGTACTGCATTACAATGTATTTGTGTTGAAAATAGTACCATTATTCAATCAATACAAATTGACGCAAATAGTGTTGAAAACCACCATCAGGCTATGGCAAATCTTCACCTAGAAGTGGTTTACTTCACTCACTGCTAACGTTCCACTGTCACAGACAGATTGACCGCAAGTGCAATCCCTTACACGGTTCAGGAGGATCCCACCTTATGCAAGGTTCTTTAAGAGTACTACATCTCAACAAAATCTCAAACAGACAAACCACTATCCACACTCATAATACCACGACGTGTAGCTGTACACAATCCTTCAGAACAACCAGATCAATTGTATTTAGCCTAGAACCAAGCCAGCATAGTAGACCATCATGTACAAACAATACAATGAAGTAAACAGCCACAAAGTTCAAGTAAACCAAAATGTCTTGCCTTACTGCCCTCCACATAGATCCAGGTTATGATGTTCATTATAGCCTAGTTATCCATATCCACAAGTGTCAGAAGCATAATGCTTTTTACAGACAGCTAAAGGACCTGCTATTTTCTGAGGCTACTTGACTGACCTGCATCACGTCTAAGAGAAGAAGTGGAAATGATATCCGATCTTTTTTCAGCAAGCAAAAAGGTGCCTTAAGTGCAGTCCTACAAATCAGACTAACCACAAATTAGCATGGTATGTTTGATATGAACTTGCCATTACAGTTAGCTGTAGTTATCCACCTCTTTCATTTACTGCCAACATATTAAATAGCAGAAACAGTTTGTTAGAAGCGACATACCAGCTATGCAGTCTGCTTTTACTAAAATTTATTTGTCGTCTTCAGATTTCAGTCTTCTATTTTCCATATTTAAATTGCAGTTTGACACACAGATAGCATATACATACATATGTGAAACTGCATGACCTGATTGGTGTGATGGTGATTGGTGTGATGTTCATGAGAAAATTAGCTTTGAATTTACATAATATGTCAATATCAATCCAGCTTCATGAGACGCCCAACAAGGAGAAAACATTTATTCAAGCCATTTATTCCTTTCTCGATCGCCCTGCCCTGGTGAAATTACATACAAGTATTGGATTACTAGTAGCGCAAATGAAGACCTAGTCTGCTTTTGCCACCCGGAAGAATGTCTATTATTGTTGTGACGTCACGGTAAATTCTCGTATAATAATAATAACAACAACAACATTTCCCCAAATCTCACCTTCTACATCATCTGCTGCCATTCGAAGCAGAGACTCTGTAAAGTTGATCTCCACATTCTTCTTCTCCAAGATCTTCATAATGATGTCCTGAGTGAGCCCTGGGTTCTCTTTCTCTGCCTACACAGAGAAAACAGAACAATTCGAAAAATGGATAATGATTGACTGAATCCTTCAAGACGTTTTATATGAATGCGCTTCAAATGTGCAACGGTCAGCTCGATTCAAACTAGATAGATCGACTTGTTTCAGGACTATTCTATAACCACCGTAGCCAAAATGGCTATTTGTAGATGACATAATTAGCACATTCTGCAAAACTGTAACAATCCAAAGAATAAAATCATACTACCCTATCCTTGTTTTTCTAAAAGCAAAATACAGGAGACTGAAGGATTGTGATTGTGTCCAAACACAATAAGAAATGCTGAAGAAAAAACAGCTTTTACATAGTCATCAATATTATTACATAAGCCAAATGGCTTGCCTACATGAATCAAATAAAACCTTTTGGTGGGCCGCATGTTGCCCACCCCAGCTATAGACATTGGGCTAAAAATCGCTTATCAGGTTGCACAGCAGTTGGCATGACTGTTTAAGCTTTTGGATATCCCTCTTGAAAAGCTGTGTGCTTGTTTTTTGCTGGTAATGAGTCAGGTAATGCAAACCAGTCTGTAGCATGTATCATGTATGGAATATAGAAAGATTATAATAGTAATGAGTCAGGTAATGCAAACCAGTCTGTAACATGTATCATGTATGGAATATAGAAAGATTATAATAGTAATGAATGAGGTAATGCAAACCAGTCTGCAGCATGTATCATGTATGGAATATAAAAAGATTATAATGACTGAACGGAAGGGATATTTCCCCTTGGTCTGTGGCAACAGTATTATATAAAAACCCAAACTTAATGAATACTCATAGAGAAGAATTTACTTCTGAATAGTACCTTTATAAACGCTGCCCTCAGTGTCTGTGCCGCTGACAAATTTATCCTCTCCAACTGTAAATAAAAAAATAAGGACTCCATTCAAAGTATTCACAGTTAGCAATATAGACAAATCACAAGTGAAGTGCCATAACGGACAATAACTATCAGTACAAATAAAAAAAATAGTAGCAACATTATGTATACAATATAAAATATAGGGCTATAATTACGAATGGTCATAATTTACTGATACCTTGCAATAAAAAACTTTACCTCATTGAAAACTGGATACATGACTGCGTATAATGTCATGGAGACCACAGAGTTAGTCTCAGCTTCATTCTTCATCTCTTCCATTGTCATCCTCAATAGAGGGCCTACTCCTTGTGAAAATGCAAGCAAGGAAAGTAGGCCACTACTTCCTAACAGCACTTTAATCTAGGGCTTTGAGGCACCCTGTGAAAAAACGAGGGGCATACGTTATCATGAAGGTCTAACAGTATATAGAATTCGTGTTTTCCGGAATTTTAGATTTGCAAGAACCAGAGACACCTTAAATTCGTACACAGACCTTCCTCTGAAATTGTAGAGGACACACTTCATCGTGCAGCTGACTAACACACAGCTCGTTAGTATTAGGTACACTAACACTGTTGGCTATATCAGCGACCACAAGCATAAGCTAGTTAGCACATACACGTAAATAGCACGGTCGTCCTCATTCTCTAACATTTTTTCCATTAAAAACTTTGCCGTTGCAGATAAGTAGTAGACAGTTCTTCAGATTGAATTCAAACATTAACACAACCACTACTAATGCACACTGGTAAAAATCGTTATTCTTGCAAACCGGGGACAAACTAACCATGACGTAGACACACCATTTCCGCAATTAGCTAGCTACAACGTTAACGTTTGTTACTCATGTTGTCAGACAAGCAGAACTATGAATAATGAGCGGACAGTCGTGAGTAACGTTATACGGAAAACGGCAACTAACGTTACACACCAGCCAAAAACAAAATGTTTTACAATTTTTATTTGTCTCCAAGTTCGTAAGCAAGTTAGCCAGCTAGCTGACTCATTAAAGGGCAATAATTTGGCTAGCTAACATTAACCTTAGCAGGTTTGCCATTCGTAAATCATATCTTGAAGGTAATTCGAGATATTTGTACCTGCAGCTATAAATTGACAACGCGAACACCATGAATTATTACCTTTATCAGTTCTTTACCAATAACAACAACGTAAACAATTGAATCGAAATGATGGCTTCCTTTATGTTGATAAGCACTGTTTTCTTTTCTAGTTGAAGACGGAAGACGGATGTTGAAATGCGTCTTCTTCGTTTAATTTGAGTTTTCGAAATTAATGTACCATGCTGCCACCAAGAGGTTCGGAAGATTTAAACAGACAAATATCGAGAACCGTTGTAGGCCTTCATGAAGTCTTTGAAATCGGATGTGGAAATGTCAAAGCCAAAGAATTCTTTACCGTGGGCATGAGGCAAACTTGTAGTCTATGGGGCAAAACCAGTCTATGGGGCAAACAGGTTATTCAGATTCTTTCATGTATTATTGTATCATTCGTCTATGCAACTTTAAATTCTGCATACACACAAATGAGGGTCACAGATATGTAAAAGTAGGCTAAATTTGCTTCGCCCTAAATAAATAAATAAATAAATAAATAAATAATTTTGCATTTCCAGGCTATACACCAAGTCACTGTTTACAAAAGAGTAAAGTCTAGCCACTTTTTCATTGTCAACATATATGTGCATATTCACAAGTCCTTTGTTACAGGTGCAAAAAAAAATGGATGTGCTTCATGATACGAGAACATAAAAAATGTGTGCACAAAATGTGAATTAATCTATAAAAAGTTGCACATGTGAATTGTTTTTTTTATAATGCTTTTGTCTGCACTGCAGAGAAAATCAACTAGGTTCAGGCTGAGCTTTCTGAATGCAGCCGAGTCTGGTGAGTCTGGTGCAACAAGTGCAGGAGTGGCATTTTGGTTTTAATTTTTAAGAACATAGAAATATTTCGTACTCTCGTATTTTAAATACATTTTAGAACAGCTGAGACCAAGTCAGACGAGGATCATAAAAAAACAGAGTTGATGATTTTGTTTGATAATTTCTTTTGGTTGTGATAAATGTAGCTTAGAAATTATGATGAACAATGTAGCCTATTCTAATATAGAATGTATCGAACCTTGTTCAAATTCGTCCGTGACCGATATCAAACACAATTTACTATTTCACCCCATAGTGACACTTGACCTTAATACAGCCCTCAAAGGTGCGTAACAGTAAAAAGACTTAGTGGGATAGTTTGGTTTGTAGATATGTCATTCTAAGCCTGAATTATATTAAACTTTATCCATAAAAATAGGGCGAAAATCCATTTTTTAGGCTATTGGCAGTATTTTCTGATTTACTGAATAGTGAAATGAGATATCCACAATCCCCTCTGTAAATATTTTTTTATTTATTAGGTTAACACAATGAAAAAAGAATTTTGAACCTGGCTTTTTCCAATGGTCAGATCCTTCGCATCAAAAATTATGCAAATGTGTGCATATTTAATTAGATATTACCTCATTAGCATATTTAAACATACAAATATAGAAAACTTGCAATACATTTTTTCCTCATATTTATGTGAGTAATCAACTGGTAAAGTTTCATGGTGATATCTGTAAGTTAAAAATTTTACCCTATTCACCTGTAGTGTCTCGCACTTTGAGCCCCTTTCACAGGTTGTCTAAAATGCAATAGAATAGTTGACACCAAAATTTTGACAATTGCTCCCGTCTCGGCTAGCAGGGAAATGTAGAATCGCCTCTGCCTGCTTTAAAAGGGCTAGCATTGTGCATTTGTTGTTTCTATCCTTACAACATTGGTTTTAAAAAAGTCTCATCTGCATCCGTCTTTTTAAAAAAGCGAAATACCGTTTCTGTCATGTTTTATTTGGTACTTTGTAAATCCCGGAACTAGGCTATTTTTTCAGATGCATCACAACCACACATAATCTTCCGCTTCAGTTGTAGCTTCAGGGCTGGCGGAGTGATATCAAGGAGCAAAGAGTCTTCTAATAGAAATCTATGGGACTTACAAAATGGCAAATGAACCAATGAACTACCTCATGCACAACATATCAGTCAAAAAGACTGTTGTTGAAGTAAGGCAAGCACTTATCATAATCAATAGGCTATTTGCTTTCATACTATGTTTACTAAAGATTTTTTAGCCTTTAGTAAATATTCAAAAGAGCAACAGTGTAAACGTAAAGAAATTGATTGCTGACCAATCAATTTCTTTATTCTGCCTACAACCTTTTTGAATGCTGCAGACAGAAACAAAATTGGCAGCTGAGACCAAAGCCAGGCATAGGTTAAGGTTTTTATTTTATTTTTCACATCTCTGCTTTAATGTTTGTGTGGATTTCCATGGAGCGTTCATTTTCCTCAACTATTTCAACCTCCTCTTTGTAGTCTTCTTTGGTATGATTTCTGTCTTCATTATCTTGGATTCCTTCATTCCATGGCCTCTGAAAGAATTGAGAAGCTTTTGGTCTGGAGGACCCCTATTTATCTGAGGTCAAATACTAAATAACTCCTATCAGGTTACATAAATCATATCAAATAACAACCAAGTAAACAAGTTAATCTCACACTATGAGACCATATCATACTACTACTAAGCTTTTGTTCAACACAAAAAGGTTTTTAAATGTTCTTCAGAGTAATATTACCTGCTCAGCATTCTCCTCACTGTATGGGTCTTCATTTCCCCCTTCCTCTTTCTCTAACCTGTCCTCCGCCATATCATCCCCAGCCTGCTGGCAAGGTCAGGCTTGTTAGTGCTGCATGATTGAAGACATCAAATGTTCAACAAAGTGTCTTTGTCCTTTACCTCTTCGTCTGCCTCTTCATATTGGTCATCTAGATTGTCTTCCTGGTGATCTGGACCTCCTGCTACCTAGATGAAATTTTTTTTTTTGAGAACACAATATTCAATTGTGCATTGTGTATACAACTGTGTCTTAATATTGTCTTAGTCCTCAATAGTCTTCTTTAGTATTATTTAACCTTATTTTGAAAGTGTGAGTAACAATAACAATAAGAGTGTAAATGTATTATGTTCTTGATTAGACTTTCAGATGGGTTGATGTGGTACTGTAGTTTATGCTCTAGTCTCTCTTTCTTAGGTCTTATGCAGTCTGAGAAGTCTGCCAGCCCTTAGTGCCAGTTTGAGCTGAAGCCAAGCACAGAATCCTATAATCTGCCTGCATTGCTTAGGCTGCAGGGGTCATGTCCTCTGCTTACAACAGGGCCCTTGGTGTTCCATCCACTCACCACTAGCTGCTCTTGGCTGCTGACTGAGCGACGGGCTGCTGGCTCTGCATCATCCTGCTGATTCTGCTTTGGCTGCTCTGCCTCCTCAAACTCATCCTCCCCCTGGTTGTTTGGGTCCTCTGCAGGATTCAGCGCCTCTTCTTTCAGGTTCTGTGTTTACAACAAGCATACACAACATGGCAACTACGATGTCGTCTGCTTTTTTAAAGAAGCACTAAAGACTTTTTAAAACCTTAAAATGATGTTTTCAAAATTGTTTCGGAGGTCCATCAACTCGTAGCTTAACAAGGGGAACGATACTCGCTGCATTTGCTCAGCAGCCCTCTATCGACTTTAACGGCACTAAACAATCGGTTAGCGATCTGTAGTTCAAGTAAAACTACAAACTACAACGACTTGCCTTATGACAAGCTTCCGTTCAGTAGAGGGTGCGATTTTCAAAACTCCTTGGTGCTACTTTAAATAGTCTAAACCAGTGGTCGGCAAATAGCGGGCCGCGGGCCAAAATTGCTAGCCAGGCTAACGCCACCTAGTGGTAACGGTTAATTTCATTAACCTACATACTAGTCAGGGAACTCATGATAAGCTTTGGTTTTCTCTGACAAGAAATCGTGTCAGCGAATCAGTGAACAGATCAGGGGCTAAAGGCGATGACGTTGAACTCTAGCGCCCAATTTGAAATAGCATACGTCACGACCAAGCAGTAGCCATTGGTTGAAGCAGAAAGTATCCCGCCCACCGTCATGAAAATGAATGCCTATGGCTGGTTCTCAGATGCGAAACAAAGTGAAAGCGGATGGTCATACCCCCCCCCCCCCCCCCCCAATAATATCTGGCCCGCCAGATGAGGTTGATTAAAATAAAAACCATCGAGCCCCAGGCTCGAATCCACAACCTCCCAACTCACAGCTACCAAGGATCGGGAGACGAACGCCCTAACCTGTCGACCGAAAAGCCCAGGCTCCCAGTCAACTGACTAGGACGCTCTTTGAAGTGTCGGGAGGGAAGCTTTACTAACATTCTACACGCACAGCTAGGCTAGCTGGCATCCGTTACACTCACCCCCCTTAACTTCACTCCCATTTTTTTTCCAAGTCCAATTCAACCCTCAAGTCTTAAATGGTTAAACTGAACATTTTTTCACCAGATGCTACCTTACAGAAAACTGCATTGCTGTATTGTACTGTATGTGCTGTACAATATCATTGATTAGGCCTACTGTATTACTACTAGGCTATTCTAAATATGGATGATAAAGAATAGTATTGATTTTTAATATAAAATTACTAGGCCTATATTTGGAAGCACCCTTACAAAAACAACTGTGTTATTTTATGGTAACTTCATTACTGCAATATTTGTTATTACATTTAAGCAGTAACCTCCAGTGTCAAGCTATTTTGTTTACATTCCATAAATATATGATGTTTAGAAAGTTTTAGTGGCCTCTAAAACGAACAATCCAGGAAAAACACTATCCAATCATAATGAATCAGTATGATTGGATTCTGACACATCTATCAAACTGCAATCTGCTGCCCTCTGCGCGTACCCTTCTTC
Organism: Limnothrissa miodon; assembly: GCA_017657215.1. NCBI lineage: Eukaryota > Metazoa > Chordata > Actinopteri > Clupeiformes > Clupeidae > Limnothrissa > Limnothrissa miodon. The sequence goes on along the minus strand of JAGFZM010000117.1, from coordinate 62,914 downwards.
GTGAACGAATCATTTTACACTGAGGGGAGGTATTTGGTTTGGGGGGGCGGGATGCTTTTTCCAAATCTGTCTCAGAGTCCCCCCCACCCACCCACCCCCAAAAAAACAAGAAAAATCCGGAAGAATCACATCCCTGAAACTCTAAGCCTTAGGCTCCATACAGTCAATTTTCTCCAGACATTTTTGTCAATATTAGTTAGGTGTTTTTAGTGCTTATGTCTTCATGTCTTCGTGGAGGAATGAGTTTAAAAGAGGGTTAATTTACTCTGTGTTGTGCATGGAAAATGATGTTATCTCCCAAATAGACAGTCTTATGAGTTTAATGTCCTTACCTTTTCATGTGTGCGGATGTCCTGAACCTTATCTCTGTGCTTGTGATGGGGGTGGAAGTCTTCTGAATACAGATACATAAGGCAAGATTTCATTCTTACAGTACAGTTTAGCAAAAATTAATCTTACAGAATGGCTCCCTCACCAAGGACAATGTCTCTGTTTAGGATCTCTGGCCGCCTCTTTTGTCTGTTGAGTCCCTCTTTCCTCTCCTGTTCTTCATGAGAGGCCAAGATCTCTCTGCCAAGATCCCCATCCAGCACACTGTGGTGCTCTAGGCGGCTACGCCAGTGCTGAAAGCTTGTCTTTCCACGGCTGTTTCTTTTCTCCTTCTTTGTTTCCACTTTCGAAGGAACAACTTGCATCTCTTTTGGCCCTGCTGTCTGTTTTTTAACCTCTACATTGGGTTTTATTTGAAGAGAGACGTCAGGTTCTATGTTCTCCTTATTACTGGCCACCTGACAATGAGAAATATTCACATCTTGCTGCTTAGTGTCTATACACTAAGGTCACATACAACAGCCAAGAGATATCATAATAATTTATTTGATTTACATGTATTCAATTTATTTTATTAGAATTTGCTTTATTCCTTTATGTAACCAAATCCCAAATAGCATTCTTTTAACTTGTTTTATTGAGATGCAGGGTCAGGGAAGTAATACCAGAGTGTGTGCCAATGTGGTGGTGTGTCCTGGCTGTGTGTTCAGGGCGCTAGGCTTCATATCTGGGACATCCAAGCTGTGGTTCTGGGTATAAGGTGAATGAGGCTCATGGTTGTGAATCATAGCCAGTGTTGTGCTGGTAGACTGCCATTTGAGACCCTGCAGCTCCTCCACTTGGAGCTAGGTGGAGACAAAAAGAAAAAAAAAGCTTCATACATTTTAAACATTAAGAGAATTATACAGAAAACATGCAAAAGCCCTAAAGCTATTAATAAGGCTGATTTGACACAGTCATACACATGCATGCAGATTCATGACATGTTAACTAATTCTACTTGCTATGGCATCATATAATAGTGAAGATCAGATGCAATAGTGCTCTAAATACTTGTTGCTTTGCTAAGAGAGAAAATAACTGACATTTGAGATATGACACTTTACTATCAAATGAAGTAATATCAAATTATATTGACACGTTGTGTGGTCAAATGGAAATGGAAAATGAGTGAGCCACACATTCTATTTAAGTTGTTCAAATGATGCTAGCATTCTGAGTTAAAAAGATGGAAAACACATTAGGTAGACAGCTTGTTCTTTGCTGCTGCTTGTGATGTGACTACTTTGTTCCAAATAGCATGCAATCGGCCATGGTGTCATTTGAGCCATGAAAAGTTAATAAACAGCAATCACATGCTCTCATAGCACATTGTAATATTCAAAAGGACAGCAGAGCCTTTTCTGTATATAGGGCAAGACACACAATTTCCATCTATTGACACAGCTATTGATGGAAAGCTAGGTGTCTTGATTTGAGAACCTACCAAGCCACAGAACCCTCTGAGCCCCTTCTCAGATTTCTCTCGTCAAAATCTTCACTTCTAATGAATGACAAAGGGGAATAAAGAAAGCTGCAGAGGAATTAGGCGGCAGTGACCTTGGAGAAGTTATGGTGGTATATCACATCTCTACACATCAACAAACACAACTTAGATTTAGTAGTTAAGACAGATGCTATGGCATTCCTCATTCTGAATATGCCAAAACAACAGTTCAGCAAGGCTGCAAAACTGTAGTCACTGTTATGATGTTTGAAAAGAAAGCATGACATGCATGACAGAAAGAATCATTAAAGCACTGCAGCTCTCATTCCTCAAATGAACATGCCTAGTCAGAATCCTATTCTCACATGGGTACCCCATCACCTTAGCAACAGCTAGAGCAGTCTGATGATCCTCTACTGTGTGTTTAAGTGCATCATTTGCAGTCCTTAAGTCCTTGTGTTGCTGCTGCAAAAAGAAAAAATCGCATATGAAAGATATGTCAGTATATTTGAAGATAATGATCAGTGTATTTGAAGCTAAAGGTATAGTCAGTGAATTTGTTCATATGCTGCAGTTTGTGCAGCATCATTTGTATTTTGTAAGGAGAAGTGTTTTGAGAAGGAATTGAGCTGTATGTCTATGTCATGTTATATTAAACTACTATGCCAAAGAACTACTGTAGTGTTGCGATTCAAATCTGACCCGCACATCCAACAGCTGTGTGCGAATGTCTTGATGTGCCTTCCTCAGCTGACGGTTCTCTTCCTTCAGATTATATACATTCTCTGAAACAAATTCAGAGTGCATTTCATACACAACGGAAACTTCACAGATTCAAACAAAAAGCAGCATATAAAACTAAGCAGACAATATAGTTAACTTGAGCATAAAATGATGTACAACATAACATAAAACACAAATAAATTAGAACAACACAATAAAATAGTAGAATGATAGGGCACATGGAGACAATATTTCAACCATTTGCAAATACCATGGAATAATACTATTTCATTGAATTCATAAACTGTGCAGAATGACAAAATAAGAAAGATAATTTAGCGCTTCTTAACCAGCGAAAACCATTTAAAATGTGCTCCTTCTACCTTAGCTTGTTTGTTCCATGGAGGACAGGGAGGAAAAATAAAGATTGTAGTCACACACAAAAAAATGATCTCAAAGAAAACGATGTCATTTCGAAATTGTGCACTTCTCAAACTCTCAAACTACTACGAAATCAGCTGTGCGATTTACGATTATGCAATGGAACTCCTCCCAGATGCCAGAATTACTTGTGACCTTGATGATCACTGACCGGCTTTGTGGATCATTGCTGCGGCAGCTGATGTTCTGCAAAGGCCTCTCGGTCCAAACGAAAGCGCAGAGTGGTTCTGTGAGTCACTCGCAGGACAAGCCGATAAATGCGTGGCTTTCTGCGTGCTCCTCTCGAGCAAGGAAGTGCAGGCCTGGCATTTTGGTTTTATTTTTTGAGAACATGGTAGAAATATGGTTGTACTCTCGTATTTTAATTGAACAATATTTAGAACAGAAGACAAAGTCAGACAAAGATTATAAAAAACAGGAACAGAGTCTGTGATTTTGTCTGATAATTTCTTGTGGTTGTGATAAATGTAGGCCTAGTTTAGAAATAATGAAAAACAATGTAATATAGAATGTCTCTAACTTTGGCATGTTCAAATTCCGCCGTGACCAAACGCAATATACTATTTCACCATATAGTGGCGCGTGAACCTAATACAGCCCTCAAAGGTGACACCAATCACCTTTAAGTCTGGAGATCTCCATCTCGTTGGTCCTTTGGAGATGGTCAAGCTGCTCACGGTGTTGGTCCAGGACTCGCTCATGGTTCTCCCCTTGGTTCTGGTGCTGTTCCTGCAGCTCGTAGTACTGTTTCTTCAAATCTTCATGTTGACTCTGGTATACATGAGATTACAGAAAATGTTTGGCTCAGACTCTAAAAACACAACCATTTTTTTTTACTTTTAGAATTACAAAACAGAGAGACTGACAAATGTACCTTTAGTATTTGATGTTGTGCCTGTAATGCATTGAAGTGACTGTTTGATTCCTACTATGCAATTAAGAATAAAAAAACAACAGCATTATGTTCTTCACAACCTATCCTACATTCTTCTTATAACCAACTGAAATTATAGCACTATACAATATAAAATATTTTTAATATAAATATAACCAAAATATTTAGTATATATAAGCATTTAGTATATCTGTTGTAAACATATTTTACAAACCTTTTCTTTGTTTAGTAACTGTTCAGTCTCAAATTTATATGAAACGTGATCTGTTAATATTAAAAATAATAAAAAAAACTGTTATAAAATAACTGACAAGTTAAAAAAAAATGGTTATGGGTATAGATGGCATCAGTAAGGTGTAAAATAAGGTGTGAGTCTTGAGTGTGATTTCATTTAGCCTGTACCATCTTTGGCCTTTTTATGTTCCATTCTCTCCTTCTGCAGTGATTTCTCCAGCCTGGACCTGTGCTCATACACCACTGTCAGAGAGGAGGATGAGAGGGACAATTACTAAATATAGGACAACTTCTGGTGTGAATCAATCAAATCATTGCCCTGTTGTGGACACTGGCTGCTGTCTGCAGGAAACAAGCAGAAAATGTATTGAAACCTGCTGTAGACTGTATAGAGTTAGATAAATAAAACAGAAAGATAGTGTTATGGATTGATTCACACTGGATTCCTCCATTATCAGGCCTACACATTTACTGACATTTCAGAAGAACTTTACCCACAACATACATAATACTGTCTAAAGTATACAACATACAAGTTGGTATTATCCATTAGAAAGCATGATGTTAAACTGGAGGCTCACATGCATTCATTGCAAGGGATCATTAGTCATACTATTATCCCACATCTATTGAATCCCTTGATGTTTCCTCTTCCTTACACATCACATCTCTTTCCCATGACAAGTGCAGATAAACTGGTCAAAGGAGAGCACTGCTGAAAATTTTATTTATTACATTCACACTAGGTCCAGACCAGACCCAGGTTTGTTTGGTCCGATAGCTTGGTTCCTTTTGATAATGTAAAATGCAGCTGTACTGGACCTGGGTGCAGACCTAGGACCGGACCCGACTCTGCCAGAAAGAGGTGGTCTGGGGTATGGTTCACAGAAATGTTTGTGCAGATTGCTAAGCTACCTGCACAATATTAGCAAATGGAACCTATGTTTTTTGAAGTCATGTTGATTCGAACTAGTTTGTTTTTGGGCCATGGCTTTTGTCTCTGTCTCGCCTTAAGTGTCATGGTCTTGGTCTTGACACCCTCCAGTCTTGACAATGATCTCTGGCCCTAGGATGTACTTCTTTAGAGCTGCAAGGGCATTTTTGGCAACTTCTGAAATTATATTTTTGCCTTTAGAAGCTAACTAAGCTTTACTCTGCTAAATAGAGCTTTTAAACGTGTAGGTTACTGACAAAAAGACAACTAATGCATGAAGGAAAAAGTATGAATAATCAAAGTACAAGAGAGTACTTCAGTTAAATAGATGGATGCACATATAGAGACAGAGAGCAAAAGAGGTGTCAATATGTACATGACAGAAACAGCAGAAATACCACAATATGGTGCTACCTCCTGTGCCTTTATCTAGTGTGGAGAACATATAGGATATGTGCCATGTGTCACATCCATATGCTACTAGAACAATCTTCTGACAACTATGAAGCCTATTTGAAAAAATAACTTTGAACCATTGAGGTTGATTGAGGTAACCTACCATTGTCCTTTGAATGTACAGCCTATATGTTACTGGAGCTGATACATGCAATAACACATTCTTTGTGTTGACAAAATGCCTGTAGCCTAAGCTACTTCTTCAACTGCATAACGAAGACAAGATAAACTCCATCCAACGGGTGTGACGTGATGCTTTCAGGATGCATTGTTTTACCTTGAAGTTGAGCCGACAGTGATTCCTGATGTTGCTGGTACTTTATGGCCATGGCCTCTGACTTTTTTAACTGCTTTTGCATTTCATATGATATCATGAATGCATATATACTCCCACAGATGACAGTAATAAGTAAAAAAGATTGCAGTATTTTCCTCTGTTTCCTGGAACATATTCCTTTACCCATTGTAAATTCAGTGCCGTCTCGCTTGGGTCGAAGTCAGACACGATAAGAACGAGGATACGCTTCGCTGCTCATCTGTTTTCTTTTTTACTTTAGTAAATGCATAGTTTTTGCAAGTTTGTGCAAAGATTATGAAGCCTGTTACTGTCTTGGTTTTGCGTCGACTTAAGGATTTATAACAAGGATAAACAACAACTGACTGTTGTGGAAAACAAAGCCCATCCCTCCGCAATCTCTTGGTAGTGGAGCCAGAGAAGAAAAAGGCACACAAATTCCACTGTTCCAAATTTCTAATAGGCTACGTGTCACAGGACTGTGAAGAAGTTTTGAGTGGAAAGGTTCGTCCTCAGGAAGTCCCTCCTCCGCAGAAGCAGTAGCTCGGTCGTGCTGTTTGATTTGCACAAAGAAAACGGAAAGAAAATTAAATCATATCTTATTTGATTAGGCCTAGGTAATATCAAACTGAAGCAGTCCGTGATAAATACCGCAGTGAGTCTAAGCATATGGCCAGGCTTCGATTAGTGCACACACATGCTCTCTAATTCACCTTTACTCTCGTTTACGTTACATTTTAACATTTGTAAATCTAACAGTTTTAATCACAGCACGCAGCATCACCAGGGCCCAGCTGGCGAGACAGTGATGCGAATGATATCCTCTGAGGGGCACCAAAATCACTCAAATGTGAACTCTTGTGTGTTATTTAACTGCCAGTATGCAATCTCTGCCGAGTGCCTACAATGTCCATTGAAATCTCACGGCCACACAAAAGACGGCCCCTATTTGGGCATAGGTTATCCAGGTTGTTTGAGGACTGTTGGCCTGGTTGACGCAGATGTTTGCAGAAACTGCTTTCTAATGTAGCCTAGTAGAAAATCAACAACTGTATGATGATTATACGGGCCATGTTTATAGCGTTAACATTGTTTTTTTCCAGCCTTTTACAACTGGAAACTTCTCCTCATTGCAATAAACATTTCAATATACATATGCCTATGTGGGCGTATTTTCAAGAGTGCTGCGAATTTGCTGGTAAATGGCTTTGTGGTCAGACTTCACCAACTGACAATAAGCAAACAATTCTACTGTGGGTCTGGCTGGCAACAAGGCTATTAATGGCACTTTATAACAACAAAGAAAATGTATGTTTTCAATTAGCACAGACCAATGTAAACACGGTTAATTATATGGTGAGCATATGTCTCAAAATCAACAACTCAACATTGTGTCAATAAAGAGTTGGAAAGATAATAAGCCTATATCATACATTCAAGCATTATTTCATCAACCTTTATTATAAAAGTCATATTTACAACTGTATTTAATTTAATACATTTATTTTTTGCATACTACAAGTTACATCAAGGAAAATTTAATATGCTGAGCTTTGTGCTCCTTAAATGTCCTCCTTGATTAGCATTCTTAACAGCACAACTTACCAGTGGTTAAGGAGTTTAGATTACAGTTCTTCAGTCAACACTGTCAAGTGACCTAGCTATATACACCTCAAGCATGCAATTTTGTCTTACTTTAAAATGATAATGTTTCATTACAGAATTTTTTTAAAGAAAATAATGCAAGAGCCTGCCTATTCATCTTGTGATTCAAGTTCCTAATCCTAAAATGTTTTTTGTGGGTGGGGGTTTACAGACATGTACACAAACTTACCCTGAATTCTTAAAGACTTTAGTCTAATTCCTTTTTATTTTAGTTGTCCCTCAAGGAAAAGCTTCCCTCTTTTGATATATTTGTTGAAAGTGTGTCAGTTGATATATTGAACACTACCATGTAGCGTCATCTCTGAGACACCCCAGCCTATAACATTTCCACGGTCATCACATGTGCCCTCTTGCTTTGCCAAATGTGAGATCCTCTCTGAAGTCAAGACATGGTGCCAGGTATTTACTCCCGTCATCTTGCCTGCAAATGCCAGCATCAGGTCAACATCTCTCTTCAGCCTGGGAGCTCCCTGCTCCTGGCCCAGCAGCACTGTGCCATTGCCGGGCAAGATCTGCCCCTCTGCCACCCCAGACACGCTGGCAATCTGCTGCCCATTCACCCACAAAGAAGCCAGGCCTTGACTTGAGCTCCATGTGGCACAGTAGTGAGTCCACTGCCCAGAAGCAGCAGTGTTCTGGGCCCGCACCAGTCGAGATCCCGCAATGGTAAAGTGCACCGACTTACCCGCCAGGAAAAGCTGGAGTTCCTGCGGGTTCCTTCTGGTACTGTAGGAGAAGAGAACAGTCTTGTTTAGGGACTCTGTCACTTTTGCCCAGAGGCAGACTGTGAGGGAGCGCAAGGACGTCAGTGTGTTGGGCTTCACAGTAGCAAAGGCATTTGGAGAGCGCACAGGGAAAAATATTGCCATGTCACAACCTGAGAAGACAAACATGACAATAAATAAAAATATCATCAACAAGAACTATTGTGCTCATTCTGCAATTGAGTAGCATGAAGTCTTTTAATGACAAAGGATTTTTCAACCACCTGCGGGTATGAAATGGGAGACATATGACCTGTGGAAGACTGCTAGCTGAGCCTGCATTCTCTGGAGGTCTGAGGCTATGGCCAGGAGAGTCCTCTCCATTTTGCTCCCATGTGCAGCCATTGCATCCTGTTCCTTAGGATGTGTGGGCAGAGTTTTAATGGGTGCCTGTCCCAGTGTGGCAAAGCCGCTCTCCAGCTTTGCCAGGCGGGCAGTCTGAGCCTTCTGCACCTCGAGCAGCAGGTGGTGTGTGGCATTGTACTGCACCTGGCCCTTCTCCTGAGCCTCCCGGAGCTGACGCTGACTGCGCTCGAAGCCTTGGTTTACCTGCCGGCTTAGCCTAGCACAGGTGCCCTCAAGGGCAGTGGAACATGTCTCCCTACTCTCCGCCAACAGGCGCCTCATCTCGTCCCTCAGGGACTGGAGCTCTACCCGGAGCACGTTATCCACCAGCTGCAGGAGCATGTTCTGCCGCATATGCGAATCCTCTAGCATGATAAAGAGCTTGTCCCACCTGCTCAGGTCCTTGGCAGTGCAGGGTGCTGCTGTGGAAGTCACCACTGCAGGTACAACCATAAACGGAGGATAAGAAGCTTGTCTTGGCAAGAACTTTTTATACACAACAGAGAATGTGAACAGCTCTGGTTTAATTACATAATAAGAATCTATAAGAAAGTGCACATAATATCTAACATTATTTAACATTAACAATAATCAACCTTATCCTCACATCTCAGTACAAAACAAAGTAGCCATGGCAACAAAAGCATACACAAATAATGTAACTGTTTTATACATTTTAATTAAAGCCTCCCTGTAGAATGAGTTGAGGTAACTCATTGTTGTATGAAAATAAAAATACAGTTCAAGTCCTTTTGATCATCACATTTTCAATAGTTTTGCTTATTCTCAAAACAGAAAAATACCTCACTTCCCTTACCTTCAGAGGGGTCGTCTTCTAAAATTTCATTGTAGTAGGAGTCAGCATAACTTACATCAGTGTCTTCACCATTCCCCATTTCTACCCCCCACAGCATCAAAGAGATGCAGAGGGGCACTAATCCCCATGTCAGACACATGCTTCTTGTTCTGTCAGACCAGCCGGAGGTGTACAAGAGGAGTCAGTGCAGCAGTAAGCTCTACTGCCTGCTCCCCCCTCCCTGCCTCGTCTTGTATTCCAAAAATCTTCTTTTGTTATCACTGAGCAGTCGGCTCCTCCGAGTCCCCCGATGTGAAGTATGCGCTGGCTAGCGAGCGGTCTGAGCCAACATGAGGCTGCCACTCTCTTCTAAGCCTGCTTGGTCTCACGCAGAGGCCCACGCTCTTGCAGTTTGAGGCAGTCTGTGTGAGATACTCAAATATCACACAGCCTCGGCTGGGCAAGACATGTTGGGGTGGGGATGTGGGGGTAGCAGGAACATGCAAGGGAGACTTTTCTTTTCTATATGGAAAGTCCGGCAAAAGTAATACATAGGAATTTTGACACTGAATAAACTAATGGGTTATCTTGTCAAATTATGTTGACTCGTTTTCATCTAATTTAACTGTTAATAATAAAAGTTTAACAAGAATACAATAAAGTGGTACAATTTAAGAGAAGGTAAAGATACATCTCTGTACCCTCTATATGTTATTATTATTATTATTATTATTATTATTATGTTCAGCCCCAACAGTTTAGGGTCATGGTGTAATCATATTCTTTGTTGTACTTGTACTTAAAGGGATGGTTCGGTTTTTAACACATTGAGCCCCTTTCACAGGTTGTCTAAAATGAAATAAAGTGGTTGACACAAAAATCTTGATGATTGCTCCTGTCTTGGCTATTTGGGAAATATAGAATCGCCTCTGCCTGCCTTCAAAATGGCTAGCAATGGGCATGTGTTGTTTCTATCCTTAAAACACTGGTTTTTAAAAAGTGCTAATCATGGAGTGATTAGTGGCGTTTGCTGATGTTCCAACCCAAGTATCGTAGCAAAATACTATAATATACTATAATAGTTTCTGTCATGTTTTATTTGCCATTTTGTAAGTCCCATAGGGATCTATTTGCTCCTTCATATAAACAAAGTGCCAAATAAAACATGACGGAAGCTTTATTCGCTACGATACATGTTTTGGAACATCACTGAGCACCACTAACCACTTGGTGAGTAGCACTTTTTTAAAACCAGTGTTTTAAGGATGGAAACAATACATGCCCATTGCTAGCCATTTTGAAGGCAGCCAGAGGCGATTCTAGATTTCCCAAATAGCTGAGACAGCAGCAATTGTCAAAATTTCGATGTCAACCACTTTATTGCATTTTAGACAACCTGTGAAAGGGGCTTAATGTGTTAAAAACCGAACTATCCCTTTAAATCATGTTCTATCTGTCGCCTCCAAAATAAACTGGTGTCAACCTACTGACAATGAGGTTTACAACTAAAAAACATCCGCAGAAGTAATTTATGACTGAGATGACATCCACTTGTTAAATCCTTCCATGGTAACTGGAGGCATATGCCCATGTCTGAGGTGTGTCCTGTCTGTTTCAGAGAAGCTGAAGAGCTAGTGTTTTTTACATGCATATATGCCAAAGTGTGTATGTTTGTCTTTAATAAATCAAACTCACTCTGAAAACATATTCATAGATGTGGTCTAGGCTCATCATTTAGATGTCATTCCTGATACCTACCATTTCCCCTTTCATCTCGAGGCCTCATCACACCCAGTGACTGGCAGAATTCTTAATGTTGACACTGCAGCCGGAACCACCAGTGCCAGTTTCATTTAACTAACTCATCCATGATATTATAATCCCAATTTGGAACCCCATGAGTTACAAGGCACTGTAATCAGAAGATAGACAAAGTTATGTGTAATCCTGGTATTTTTATTCTGAACTAACAATGCGACAGCACCGGACATTAACTCTATTGTTTGGCTTGGAGTTTGCATTATTAAGTAGGATGAGGGACAGAGAGAGAGAGAGAGAGAGAGAGAGAGAGAGAGAGAGAGAGAGAAATTGATCCCAAGCCAGCATTTAAACAAATTAAAATAAATACTACATTTGAATATCCAAAGTCAAAGTCATGTACTAGACATACAAAGGAATCAAAATTACATTTCTCACTGCACCTTGCGTACATTAGACAGACAATACAGGACAGAACAAACTATAAAAGTGCACATAAACAAAATAAACTATGTTTTGACAGAAAATATACTCTGATCACTATTCTTACCACTAGAGATAGACAGACAAGACAGGACAGACAAAACAAGTGTACAGGTACAGCAGAAAACATGTCCTAAACCCTAGAAGCTGTATGTGGTGTTTGTGAGGAGTCTCTGGGTCTGGGACATCCAACACACAGCCATATATATTACTGTTTAAATTTGTGAAGAGTCTCCAGGTCTGGCACATCAACACACAGCCATCGGTAAACAGTGAAAAATTAATAGAGTAAGGCATATGCTGTGCTTGTATTTAAATAACTGGTACTAAAAAAGGTTTGAGATGTTTCTCTATGGTAATGGTTTTACAGTGCAAAGTCAGATAATGGCAGCAGTGTTTTTTCAGTGCAAAATCAAAGAGTAGCAGCATTCAACAAAATCAGGAGTAACAGCATTGATAAATAAGGTAGGAGCAGGTTGTGCAAACTGCCAGTCCAGTTTGTTTACTCGGGGGCTGGAGTAGGGGCAGGAAAGAGGAAGAGTTCAACAGCCTGACAGCTTGGTGGGTAAAGCTGTTAGTGAGTCTGGTGGTACGGGCGCGGAGACTCCTGTACCTTCTCCCAGAGGGCAGGAGGTTGAACAGCTTGTGTGCCGGGTGACTGGCATCACTCACAATTGTGGTCGCTTTCCGGGTGAGGCGGGTGGTGTACATGTCCCACGGGGAGGGGAGTGGTGTGCCAATCCAGTGCCTAATGTAGCCTTTAATAGGAATAACTGTGTAGTAGGATAGTAGTTAAATGGTTTTACACTGCCAGCTATTTAAAACCCAATAAAACTTAATGGGAATCGCATTCATGGATAATTTTTCTGTCCATACCTGTACACAATTAAAGAACTGAAAGGAGAGGAATGAACACATGAAAAAGCAATTCACTGTTAAACATGATAAAGGTGAATAGACACTTTAAAGAGGGGCTAAGCAACATTCAGTTTTTCTCTCTCACGAGCTCCCTCTAAAGACTGCTGTATTGCATTGTATTGCACTGCATTCTATTGGAGGCGGTCCGCGCTGCTGAACATTGCAAGTGCTGTATCTACCGCTATTGGCCACGGTTGCGCATTCTACACCGTTCGTTCGCCGTGTAATTACTCATTTTAGCATCCTAAACAGTATGAAACGGATTAATTAAATGAAAAATTTTGCATAGTGGGCCTTTAAACAAATGTTTTGTTATATGCAGTATCACACATACTGAGGATATACACAATTCCCCTAAATCATCTTACAGATACAGGTATCACACATATCTTTTGTTCACTCTAAAAAAAATGTTGCTTCAAGAATAAGCCATAACTTTCACCCTAAACATTACTGTTGCAACTAATGAATGCTGTCTCCTAATGCATTACCACATGGGAAGACAAATATCCGCTATTAATCCACTGGATTTGCTTCATATAAATGCTAAAAAACATTTAATTATTCACTTGTAGCACTCATTACTCATAACTCATTTTGGAACGTATTATAGGATTTATTTAGTATAGAGACCCTCTCCTAGTCAGGAAAATTAAAAACATATGAAGATGGAAATATTTAGACTTTTTAGCCTTCATTGTGCTTAAACATAGCAAGTAAGGTGTGTAAGTTCCACAAATTGGCACCACAAATAGGCAGCGTGTTGTGGCTGTACAACTGCATACAAAAGTATATGTACTTACTTTACCAAAGTTTCACCATGCCTGTTCTACTGCCCTTTTAGAGGAAAGCCACAACAGGCGAGGTTGAAGTCTAGGGCTGAGCGCAAGTTTGAATGACTCATGGAGGTGCAGAGGGTAGGTGACGAGTTTGTCTTAAGCTAATAACCCACTGGGCAGTAATGAGTTTGGGTGTAGCTGAAGCTTAATGCCTCACCAGTAATTTATGCTGAGCACTATACTGTAGTTACTCTCTCTATCCGTCTGCCCTGTATAGGTCACTCCATGACACTGTGTGAGTTTGGTGTTTATAGAGTGTGCCTGTGTGGCTCTGAGTAGGCTCAGTGTTTGAGGGGGCACTACGACATGGATTTTTCTATGAACACTCTGCTCCTGTTCCCACCCATGTAATAGTCCCGCAGTGCACACCTCGGCATCCACTGACGCCACACTGCTGAATGGAAAAAAATGACCTCAGGCTTCCGTACTGAAAGGGCTGAAGTGAGAGGTGATGGGGTCAGGGAGAGCTGAAACAACAGCCCTGTGTTTACTATCAGCTGGATCCCACTCTCTACATGTGCCAGGAGTCTGCTCCTGCTTCTGAGCCCTGTTGCCACAAGGGCTGCACCAGGAAAACATTACAGCATGAAGGGAAAAGCTGTACTCTTTTTGGAAAAGGTATGCTCAAGTATGCAAATAGCTTAAATGTTAATGTTAAATGCTATATATGTTGAAGGCTAACCCTCTTGTGTTAAATGCTATCTATGTTGAAGGCTAACCCTCTTGATTGTTCAAAGGCCCACATTTATGCATTTAGCAGACGCTTTTATCCAAAGCGACTTACAAAAAGAGGATAACAATCAAGCTACATAGCAGAAACCTTAAAGGAATAGGCCACCCCATACCATATTCCCTTGAGTTGGACAAGTGAGCAAAAGTGTCTAAGAGTGACAAAGTCTTGGAACTATATATAATATAGTATATAATATATATATATATATATATATATA
>JAGFZM010000117.1:0-48502 GCA_017657215.1 Limnothrissa miodon | reverse complement strand
CAAAGCACCGCTGATAGGCGTAAAGTTACTGTAGCACCTGAAAACCCCCAATTTCCGTCAACACGCCGGCGTGACTACCTGGCTGATACAATCGTGTAGGCTACAGAGCAAAATGGCGATGGATATTACAGATTATTTGATATACGACAGTGATGAAGACTGGACTACCAGAATGCAAGAGCATACCTTTTCGAACCTGATTTCACTGAAGAGCAACTGCGTGCTTTGGAAGCAGAGTGAGAAACACCACTGAATACTCAACGCGATGTGGGAGCGAGAGCTAGGGCCAACACGAACTTTTGGTGTGAGTGTGGAGGATTATGCCAACTGAAATGGAGTGTCTTTGCTGTGCTGAGTTGCATAAGATCAGATGGCTCCAGATGAACCCCACATTTGTTTCTCTACCACTGAGGATTTCTCTGCAATGATCCATGCTACGGTAACTTTACGCCTATCAGTGGTGCTTTGCCTGTGCTTTGCCCGAATATAGTCCCAAGACTTTGTCACTCCTAGACAAACCCTTTGTGATAATGCCATTGGCATTTGTACTCGGTTTGAATGTACAGGTGAAAGAACGAAGCCAGCCAGAGGCAACCAGTGGAGCTCGATTAGCAGAGGGGTGACATGCGTCCTCTTCGGCTGATTGAAGATGAGACGCGCCGCAGCATTTTGGATCATCTGAAGTGGCTTGACGGCACAGGCAGGAAGTCCTGCCAGAAGGGCATTGCAGTAGTCAAGGCGTGAGAGGACCATAGTTTGAACCAGCAATTGGGAGGCTTGTTGAGTTAGGTATGGTCTGATCTTTTTGATATTGAATAGTGCGAAGCGGCAGGCCCGGGCAACAGAAGCAACATGGTCATTGAAGGTTAGCTGGTCGTCAATCATAACACCTAGGTTCCCGTGAGGGAGCAAGAGACAAGGAGCCAGAGTTGATGCAAATGTTGTGATGAAAAGTTGGTTTAGCAGGGAGGACCAGCAGCTCGGTTTTTGAGAGGTTCAGCTGGAGATGATGGTCTTGCATCCATGCAGAGATGTCAGAGAGGCAATCCGAGATTCGCGTTTGGATGGTTGGGTCATCGGGTGAGAATGACAGATAGAGCTGGGTGTCATCGGCATAGCAGTGATAGGAGAAGCCGTGCTGGCGGATGATTTGGCCCAAGGAAGTGGTATAGATGGAGAAAAGAAGGGGACCCAACACAGATCCTTGGGGTACTCCAGTAGCAAGGTGGTAAGGCGCAGAGGTGTGTCCTAGCCAGGACACTTTGAACAGTCGCCCAGTGAGGTAGGATTCGAACCAGCAGTATACATCACCCTTGATGCCCATGTTTGACAGTATAGACAATAGAATACTGTGGTTTACCGTATCAAACGCAGCTGACAGGTCAAGCAGGATGAGTACAGATGACCTTGATTCCGCTCTGGCTTCTTTTAAGGCTTCAACCACAGATAGTAGAGCTGTTTCAGTGGAGTGGCCGCTCTTAAAGCCAGATTGGTTGTGGTCGAGTAGATTCTGTTGGTTCAAGAATTCAGTAACCTGTTTGAATACCGCCCTTTCAATAGTTTTTGCAAGGAACGGAAGGAGAGAGACCGGCCTGTAGTTTCCCACCTGGTCGGGAGCAAGAGAGGGTTTCTTGAGTAGAGGTGTTACCTGAGCATGCTTGAATGCAGAAGGGAAGATTCCTGTTGATAGTGAAGCGTTGATCACATGTGTGATAGCTGGTGTGATAGTTGGAGCTATGGATTGCAAGAGGTTGGTTGGAATCGGGTCCAGAGGGCACGTTGTAGGACGGCTGCAAGTGAGAAGTTTAGACACATCCATTTCGGTGAGGGGTTTGAATGAAGCAAATGTCGCGGCAGGACTATTGTAATCGGAGGTGCTGCCGTTAGTATACTGTCCAGTTGTAGCCTTTGCAGTTGGTTCAGAGAACTGCTCTCACTGTCTGGCGTCGGCACGTTTGCACTAACCCGTCCTGTCTATCGACACGCATACACGTTTCATGAGACCAATGGCATGTTCAAAGCAAGCTAGTCTTGACTCTTTCTTTGGGAAACGTTCATCTAGCACTGCATATTCACATGACCCAGAGGAAAAAAACATTGCGCTTTTACTTGCAATTACGACCCTTCATACATGAAATTCGGCTTCATTTCAAGTGATGGTTACCCCCCAAAACCAATTTGTGTCATCTGCCAAACAATGTTAAGCAATGAGGCCATGAATACCCAAATAAGCCAGCTGGAGACAAAACACCCGAATCTAAAAGATAAATCTGAAGATTTTTTTTCAAACGAAAGAGTGACGAATTGGCTACCCAAACGAATATTTTAGTAGCCTAATTTGGCAGTCAAATGAAAAGTTAACCATGGCATCATACCAGGTTTCGCACCACATTTCTAAGTGCCAGGCAACTTTTACAATTTGCGAGATGCTAATTATGCCTTCGATACGGCATGTTGTCCGGCTGCCACCTAGGCGCAGGTCAGGATAAACTTTTGGAGCTCTCGTGCGATGCTGGTCTGCAGTCTAGATTTACTCGACTTTCTCTGTCTGAATTCTGGTCATCATGCTGCGATGAATATCCCCAGCAGAGTGAAATGGCAGTGAAAACGCTACCTTTCAATTCAACATACCATATGTATTTTCACATTTGACAAAGCCAAAATACCGAAACAGGCGCAACTTAGAAAACACGCTCCGAATGTCCTTGTAACCCTGTCTTCCTCGTTTTGACCTGATAGTTGCGAGAAAGCAGGCACACCCTTCGCATTAGAATGTTGATTTTTCTTTTTCGTGCGATATTGCTGTGGATGACTGGGCCTCTCATGTATTTGAGGTTTATGGTCAGCATGCAGGCCACGTTCAATTCTCCCTTTAAGTTCATACTGGGAATGCAATCTGTAGCATAAATGGGGCTACAGTCTCTTGTCAGGTTGAGGTTCCAGGCACTGCAGTAGCAGCCTACTTGAAGTTCAAGGGTAGTTATAACAAAAAAAATCAAAAACAATAAAAAAAATTAAAACAAAAAGTGAAAAAAAAAAAAGACGTGACAATAGGTAATACTACTGCTACTTCTAACAATAGACCTACTAGTAATAATAATCGTTGTAGTACATGTAATGATAAAAGTCAAATTATTAGGCCTACATATCTGTAACTACCACAATAATCTCAAAGACAAAGCTGTTAGGTCTCCTAATAAAAACCTAGTTTAGACCTGCAATAATAGCAATAATAATAATAATAATAATAATAATTATAATAATAATAATAATAATAATAGCAATACTAATAGCATAATATATAGTAGTAATAATGATAGTAATGATAACAATAATGGTAGGTTGGTAGGTTCAGTCTGGTTATTGTAGGTTATTTGCCAATTTTCTACAATTCAGCCACTGCACTCCTGTTAGGACTTATTCGGCCTAAATATTTTGTTATACGGGTATAAGCCTACTACTAGTAACTGCTAATAATAATAATAATAATATTAATGGCAACATTAATAATAGTAAACTATCTATCCATCTATCTATCTAAGGGCGCCCATGGCGGCGGGCGTTGGGCGGGTGTTCAGGGGGCGTGCAGAGGCCTATGCAGGGCCTTGGAACACCAAGGCCTAATTGCTAGCATTCAATTCAATTGCTAGCCTAAAACAAAGGGAATGTTTAAAAAAAAACCCAAAAAAAAAAAAACCAACAACATTGGCACCACAACATAACAGTGCTAATACATTACCCATTCTTTCACATCTTTTGACAATGTAGGCCAGTAGTAGCCAGCAATGACCTTGTTTCTAGTTCCCCTGACCCCATTATGGTTGCCAGTGCCAGGATTGTTGTGGCACTCCATCAAAACAGATGTCTTTTCATCTTCTGAAAGGACAACCAGGCGCATGTAGGTCCTAGATGGGCCGGTGTAGAAAAGCCTCTTATCTGTAATATAAATATATATATATATAAGCAAATCCTGAAATGGAAGTTAAAGGTTAATTTATTAAAAGGCAGGGAGAAATACTTTATTATTTACACCTTGATAAATTACACTAAACACCTGAAACCACATGTCCATAGTCAACTAACGTTACTGGCCCACTTCGGGTAAGACTGAAATTAATAGGCATAATGTCTTTGACTGTCTTTAACAGGTGTCTCCCTCAACAAAGTTAGAACATGGTCAAACTGTCTAAAGTAGCGGTCCAGGTTATTACTTAAACCCTGTACTGCACAGTCTTGCCATATTGCAAAATACCATTATTTTGCCATTTCCTGGTATTTGAAAATAAACATGAATTCTTATTGCATTTTATATGAAAGTTGAAGCCTTGTTTTAACCAATTATGTGCTTTGTAGACATCACATTTTTGATTTCACACTCTCCCTCTTTTCTTCACTGGTGATGAACTTGAGTCACTGATGAAACGCTCTAATATTGGTTATGATTTTTGGTACTTTTTGTGATATCAGGGGGATTTGAAAAATACTGAAAAGTTTTATGGCAAATCACAACTTATTTTTACTATTTAAATGTTAGTTTACCTAGGCTAATATAAAAATAAAATAAAAATAAAAATGAGTATGTTGCCATAGGGCAACATTGTGCAGTACAGGAACAAGATTGTCAACATAGTCACTGTATTGATAGATAAATGAATAGATGGAAGGATGGATAGGTAGGTAGGTACGTAGATGGATATATGCCAACGTAATGATAGGATTGGTAGAAAGGATGGATGGATAGATGGACAGATAAATAGATACGGATGGATAGATGGATGGAAGATAGTATAGGTAGATAGAGAGATAGATAAATGGATGAATATGATTTGAAAGGATAGATAGACAGATAGATAGATGGGTAGGAAATGATAGGTGGATAGATATAGATAGATAGATAGATAGATGGTATAGGATAGGTAGTAGATGGATGGATGGATGGATGGGGTAGGAGAGGTTATGCTCACAACATTGTAAGGCCCTTGGTGTAGACTCCCAAGAGTGTCTCTTAGCTACGTTCTTGATAAAACAAATCTTTCTAACTAAAGTTTTACCTGTAGGTTACGGTAAAACTCATAAGTCTTCATGTCTGTAGTTAACAGTCTTCTTCGTCGTTCTTCTTCCCGTTTTAATGGCGGACGTTCTTCGTCGTCTTCTTGTTCTTTATTAATGGCGGTAACACTACGCCAACGTAAAATTAAGAAGCCAGTGTCGTAAATGAGCAGCGACTGGAACTGACGTACTTCTGCGCATGCGTAGTCAAAATCGGGTTACCTGTCTAAACCTGTCTAAATTTCATCGTCCGATGGTGTTCGGGAAACGGGCGGAAATCAAGTGTGGGCTCGTTCAAAAGTACTTTGCATTACCTTCATATAATGCTAACTTCGGTGGGTATTTGGGTAACGCACCCCCGTTCAAATCCAATGCTACCACATCTTCACATTATTAGCATTATTTGAAGTTAGAATCATAATAGACCTTCAACATGAAAATAGTTAAAAATAAATTATTTCATTTTACTCGTAAGCCTCCAATTACGCATCATGTGACACCCATCTACAAAAGTTGAGCTAGTTAAAGAACGTGAGGAAACGGCAACTAAAACACATATTGTAGACACCTCTCTATGCATTTAAGTCAACAGTAAGGCAAGTTTTTGCTACCCACTGGAAAACAGGGACGGCACTCGTGTGTTTGACAAAACCCACACAATTTGCTGTAAGTGTTTTAAGAAGTGACCAGCAAAACGAACAAACATGCGGATGCACTTTCTACCGCACCATCCTGAAATCAATTTAGCTTACAACCCAATAGCACCAGCCTACACTACCTTAACTTATTTCAAGCAAAGTTTCCAGCCAATTCAGAACGAGCACAAAAATTGCTAATTGTAATTATTATGGCAATTGATATGCGCCCCTTTTTGATTTTTGAAAACTAGAGGTTAAAGTATTTACTTGCGCTGGCGCGCCATTATGCATTACCAGCAGGTGCATTTCTCTCAAAATGACTCACCAAAACAACTTCTAACGTCCTCCAAACACGCGCAGTGTATGAGAGCCTATACAATTTGCCCAATATGGATTTCACAGCAATGTCAACGTCGTTGCACTGTGCAAGACAGGGCAGAAAGCAGCATTTTCGATCATCTGAAGTGGCTTGACAGCACAGGCAGGAAGTCCTGCCAGAAGGGCATTGCAGTAATCAAGGCGTGAGAGGACCATAGTTTGAACCAGCAATTGGGAGGCTTGTTGAGGTATGGTCTGATCTTTTTTATATTGAATAGTGCAAAGCGGCAGGCCCGGGCAACAGAGGCAACATTGAAGGTAAGCTGGTCATCAATCATAACACCTAGGTTCCTGGCTACCCGTGAGGGAGCAAGAGACAAGGAGCCAGAGTTGATGCAGATGTTGTGGTGAATAGTTGGTTTAGTGGGAAGGACTAGCAGTTCGGTTTTTGAGAGGTTCAGCTGGAGATGATGGTCTTGCATCCATGCAGAGATGTCAGAGAGGCAATCTGAGATTCGTGTTGGGATGGTTGGGTCATCGGGTGAGAATGACAGATAGAGCTGGGTATCATCGGCATAGCAGTTGTAAGAGAAGCCGTGCTGGCGAATGATTTGGACCAAAGAAGTGGTATAGATGGAGAAAAGAAGGGGGCCCAACACAGATGCTTGGGGCACTCCAGTAGCAAGGTGGCCAGGATACTTTACTGTAACCCAAGGCAGTTGTCTAAACAGGACAAATATGTTCACAGTCTATCCTTAAATCCTTAAGTCCTTCCTTAAGTCGAGGTACTCGCCAAGGCTGCCCTCTTTCCCCTTTGTTGTTTGCTTTGTCACTAGAACCCTTGGCTCAATCCATCAGGCAATCAGACACAATTTCCCCCATCAATGTTAAAGAGGGGCTAAGTAACGTTCTGTTTTTCTGTCTCACGAGCTCCCTCTAAAGACCGCTGTATTGCATTGTATTGCACTGCATTCTATTGGAGGTGGACCGCGCTGCACAAAATGCACGAGACTAAGTGTAACTTACATTTGCGAAAGCGTGCAAGCTGTAAGCAACAACAAGAACACTCTGAGAAATGGAAGTGGACAGCATGGAACAACTGCTGTGCGTAATGTTACTGATGTGGACCATAATACAAATACACCAAGAAGATGACAGTTGGGCGCAAATACATGAAGAAAGAAAGAGAAGAGCTGCAGAGCTAAGGGAACAATGACATGCCAGGGACAAAGAGCGAAAGAGGCAGAGACGCTTCAGGGCCATGCATCGGCGAAATAAGCATGTTGCACTGCTGGGCAGATATGGGTTACATGCATTTTTTGTGGATCTATATGGACTTACATTTTGCTTTATTTTGACTGACTTTTGTTTGGAAGTTACGTTCCTTTTGAAGTTCGTGGTGGGCGCAAGAAAAGGACAGAACAAAACAGAGCAGAGTATTAGTTTTCAATGATTTTGCATCCTCCGAAGAGGCACAAGCTCTTACGTTGGTTTATGGTATACTATTGGTTGGAAAGCTTAAAGATCAAATAAAACAAAACAAAACAAAAAACATCAGTAAAGTCTTGACCATTTTCGGGGAGGAGCTACAAAATACTTCTCTTAACTTTTACTTTTTTACTTTTGTATTTTGCTCTGTAGCTGTAACTACTACACACGTTCCTCATATCCTCAGGTGAACCACAGGTTTAATATTGACCATAATAATTATACCTTTTGTACTGACATAGAGAGTACTGACCATTTCTTCTTTTTTTGGAGGCTATCTATAGCAATAATGATATGTATGACTGACTTGAGTAAAAAATCCCCTCACTTTCACAATTGAATTTAAATGCAGTTAAATATGGGTTTGTACACCAGGGCAAAAGTATTGAATTCTCTGTTAACGTTATTGTTATTTTAGGGAGAGCATTCATTCATAAGTGTGAATGTATAAAAACACACCTTCTGGGTCACAATATCTTCCATTGTATCCACAGAACAGAAACAATTCAATTCAATTTTATTTATATAGCGCATTTTTACAAAAGGCATGTCACAAAGCGCTTAACACAAGAGGCCCAATGAGCAACAGAAAATTAACAGTGCTATATGTCCACAAAGTCTGCATATGCAGACTGGTGTACATGAATGTGGCACTCTGCAGGCTGTAAGAAACACTTCTGCCTATTCGGACTTGTGGAATTGATCGTTCGCAGGTAGCTAATGCAAAGATTAGCGTGTGACATCGGAGGTATGGCGTGTGGGGACTGAAAAAATAGTAGGGGTGGGCGGATCGATTCAAGGTATTTATATAATCGATATTAAAGTTGGTATCGTATCGTATCGATACCAGTGAGATGAAATCGATAATTTAACCTCTAGTTTTCCTGTTTAATGTTTAGTAGGATCTACTTTCTTTCCGCCACTTCAGTGCTCAACCAACTCCACTGAGTTTATTACACGCACACTCTGCCTCGGCTCTGTGTAATAAGTGTAATAAGTATCGTATCGGTATCGATATCGGTCATACTGACCATGTATTTACTTGGTATCGGATCGATATAAGATTTTGCTGTATCGCCCAGCACTAAAAAATAGGGTATTTCGCCCGGGTGCGGGGTTACGTCCGCGCGTCACATTGTTCATGCAGGTTCTCGTTGGCGACGCGCACAGCACAGGTAGGCTACTGTCAGCAGTGGTCTCTGGTTGTGCACGATGAGGGAGGGTTTCTCATGTTTAATTGTTTTCATGTTTTGTTAATATTTACTCGTTTGTAGGGTATGTGTTTCGAGTTTTGTCAGGTCATATTGTTTTGTAAAGTATATTAATTTACGTTATCTTACGTTAACCTGGTTCTTGGCCAAATTCAAATCGCGGTCTGTAAGTGACGTGAAGTTTCGGGTAATGTTTATCAGAGGTGCAAACGTCTCCCCTTTTGCTTTGTATGAATTAGTATTTTTGTCACCCGGTTATTTTATTTTTATTGTTGGTCTTTGGTTGTTGCACCCTCTTGTACTGAAGGTGCTCCCGCGACATAATGTTCACGCCTTTGCTTATAAAGTTCACACTTGTGTTATCCTGTTGATATTGGTCATTTCAGATGTACATACAGGTAATTCCTTATAAATGACTTTGCAAATTGTCTACATACACTTATCCATCTATATATTGATTATATTGATTACAAACTCATGGCTACTTGCCCATTTCTGTTACTATAGCGCATAAAAGTATTGTCTGTATATTCTACATACTGCTCTTAACTGTACATACTGCCCGTAAAATTGAATCTTATATTATCTAAATATGTTTTAGATCACATAGAATAAAATGGATTGCCTCATGACCTGTTCATTTACCATTTACCATAGGCTTACTGTTTATCAGTTACACTGTAAATGACTTCTCGTGTATTTTTCATTTAAACATCTTGTACAATCATATTTTAGTTTCTATGAAAACAACCTTCTGATGACAGATGATCTCGCGGTACCTTTTCTACCGGATACGATAAACGCATTTCCGTTGATGACGTTTGTTAAACGTTGCGAAGTCCATTTCCGCTGTTTGACTCGCCACTGTGTCATTCTGTACTGAAGAAAGCTTGACAATGTCTTTAAATAACATTATAGCTTTTCCAAATGTTAACACACCTGCCATCAGCGAGGGTATTTTGATCGGAGACAAACTTTACTCTGAAGTTTACCTTGTAATTGATAGCTCAATAGTACCAGAGGAAAGGCTTTCTCCGACACCCTCCATGCTTGATGGCCTCGACCTCGAGACGGAGATAAACCTTCGGATCTTGGGTTGCGAGTTGATTCAGTCAGCTGGGATTCTTCTGCGTTTACCACAGGTTAGATATATCTTCGGTTATATTTATAACCAATACTTCTTCAACAGAAGCATTATAAAGTATCCAGCACTTTTTGTTTTGAGCCAAATTACGGCCATCAACAGCTATTTATAGCCAGGCAATCAGTTAACGCTAGCTAGTGTAAGCTAATGCTAAGTTTGGTTGAGAAGACAGTCTTTGTCTACTTTCCAAGTTAGCGTTAGCACATCAGACAACGTATGTACATTGGGACTGCAAATAAGTTTTAGGGTTGATTTAAGTTCCGACCTTTTGTAAGTCAAGGTTTTGATTGTTCGTTCTATTGCTTTACAGGTGGCTATGGCTACCGGACAAGTCCTTTTCCATCGTTTCTTTTACTCGAAATCGTTCATCAAACATAGTTTCGAGGTATGTTCGGCCAATTAGGCTTACGATAATGTCTGGATATGTAAAAGAAAATTGGGAAATGTTTTAATTTGCCTTAAACTACAATTCTTATCTTATTAGTATGAAAGCTGTTTGGTCTTTACATGTTTTTGATCACTGCGTTTTTTTTTTAGATTGTGGCCATGTCTTGTATAAATTTGGCTTCTAAAATTGAAGAGTCTCCCAGACGAGTGAGGGATGTGATAAATGTGTTTCACCATTTGAAACAAAGTAGGGATAAAAAACGGTGAGTTGGAAAAAGTTATTCCAGAAAATACATTTGATCCAACATGTAGGTCTATGCAATAAACTCTGCTGTGAGATTAATTGTCCTATTGTTTCTGATATCAGAACATCAACACCATTAGTTCTTGACCAGAGCTACATCAATACAAAAAATCAGGTCATTAAAGCAGAAAGGCGCATTCTCAAGGAATTGGGATTTTGTGTTCACGTCAAACATCCACACAAGGTGAGTTTAACCTACTATTCTCTTTACCATCTTGCATCTTTTTATCTCCACTTAAAACCACAAATCTGTGTTTTGCTCTAGATGATCGTCATGTATCTTCAATTCCTTGAATGTGAGAAGAACCCAATGCTGGTCCAGACAGCATGGTACGGACATTGTTCTATACACTCATGTGTTGTTTTTGTTGACCCGTTTGCTCTGGACATGGTGTGGACCTTTTCTCTAGAACAGACAGTTTGACAGAGAAAGATGTATGTTTTTCTGCTCTGTATCTGTCCACACATCCCGATGGTTTGGCATGGGGTCTGACTGGTTGATTTTGAAAAAAGGCAGTAGATGACCAACTAGCAGGGAAAATACACTGGCTTCTGAGCCAACTAAGCTAATATTTTATGGGTTGGCCCTTTTGGAAGTCACGTTTTTTGACCATCAGAAATTTACATGTAGAAGGAGGCGGGAGACATGTTGAAGTTTTGGTATGGTCCATTGGATACCTTAAGCTACCTAAATTCAACAATAACAAGGTAAATGTGGTTTTGCATTCTATAACCCCTTTAGGCCCTCCATGCTCAACATGTTGGCGGAATAACGCAATGGAGCTGGCTCACATGACTCCAAATGCAGAAGAGTTTTTAAAGGGAAAGTAATTGAAATAATCAACCTAGATTATAGCGATTTATAGGTTCTGAATGTCGATTACAATTACTTTTTGATTAATCGCCCAGCCCTAATTTGAACAGCACTGCAGGGTAGTGAGACAAGCTCAAAGACGATCTGGATGTAGTGGTCATGCTTAAATATTAAGCATGTATCGCATGTTACTTGGTTGGTTGACAAAACCGTACTTGGAGTAAGTTGCCCCCTCCCCTCTAATTTTACTAAATTGTCTTCATGAAAGCTTTGACCCCTGTGTGTCTTGGTTACATGAGTTCATATATATATGCCAACCTATGAAACCAAGTCAGTTTGTATCTATACAAATTAGATCCTTGTAAACGGAGAGCTTTCTTTAACTTTGTCCTTTTTCTACTCTTTGATTAAAGGGTAGCCCATGGTGGTAAGTGTCAGAGAAACTTCAGAACTCCTCCTGCAGCACGACCTCAGGAATTCCCCCTCCATATTGGCTGGCCTTTTCGAGACTGCCAATCCAGTGAGAGCTCTCAGCGGAGATTCTCTGAATGGGGGGGCCTTTGCTACCAGGCCACATCAGCCTGTGTGCCTGGGGTGCCAAGGATTTTCCTTATTTGATTTTTGTTTTTCTACTTTTTTTTTTGCGGGTGCCTTTTATTTAGCATTCTGATTTATTGCCCAAATATTAGGCCATTCACGGTACGTCATTTATCCACAGTGTACATGTTGCTTGAAAAATATTTTCTCTGTTGTATTGAAAGTGTAAATTCACTCAGAATCAGTACGCAAAGTACGCTCACAGAATGTAGTTTGTGAGCAGATCTGATCCAAAGTAGTTTAGCGTTTAGCCCATTTTCAGTACACTGAAACTGTTCCTTCAGGTAAGCACAGCGTGAAGGGTCACATTACAAATGTAATTCCCACATCAGACTGCAGAATCAGAATTAGTGATTTAAAGGAATAAGCTGAGCTAAGGACAGCTTCCTTGAACATTACCATCTCGGCTACCTCTTTGTTGAGAGATAAAGGACGAAGTTTGACTCTCCAAAATGATGTGACTAAAAAATGGGTAGGTCAATATGGCAGCTGTTGCACAGTAGGTGTGTGTGTGTGTCCCATTTATTCTTAGGAACTACATGAATGATGCTCTTCGGACAAATGTGTTTGTGAGATTTGAAGCGGAGACCATTGCCTGTGCCTGTATCTACCTTGCCGCCCGAGTGCTACAGGTTTGTTCCCAATGCTATAAGCCAGTAATAATAAATGGTGTTGTGGCTGAAAGTGCAGGAAAACAATATCTTTATCAATATCTTTATTTCGACAGATTCCCCTGCCCACCAAACCACGCTGGTATCTCCTGTTTGGGGCCACTGAGGAGGACATTAAAGAAATCTGTTTCTGCACTTTAAGGCTGTATTCCAGGAAGAAGGTATTGCATTGTGAAAGTTGTTGCAACACACCATATGATTGCATTCCTTTTAAACACCAATAGATGGCGTTAGATGTGTGGTGGGACATATTAAAACACTCATGGAACACCCCTGGTTTTTGTCCACAGCCAAACTATGAACTGTTGGAGCTTGAAGTGGAGAAGAAAAAGCTGCTTCTTGATGAAGCCAAGCTGAAGGCAAAGGGTCTAAACCCCAATGGGACCCCTGCTATTACTGCCCCTGAAGGCTTTTCACCTGCTTCCAAACCATGTAAGTGGACTAACTATTGCCCTCCCCTTAGTATTCAGCTCTTTTGTCAGGTACACCTAGAATCATTTTTAGCAATTTTGCTCATATTTATACCATTAAGGATTATTTTCATTTATTAAAGCAGCACCAATGAGTTTTGAAAATCGCATCCTGTACAGATTGGAATGGAAGCTTGCCATCAGGAAAGTCAATTGTAGTTTTACTTGAACTACAGATCGCTACCTGATTGGTTCCAGTCTGGCCAATAGCTCCTTGTCTGTGCCCATTGGGATTTAAAGCGGCACCAAAGACACTTTAAAACCAAAATTGTTTCGGTGGTCCATCAACTCGTAACAAGGTGAATGATACTTGCTGCATTTGCTCTGCGGCCCTCTATCGGCTTTTATGGCACTAAACAAGTTTGCCCAATGAGGAATTACTGCTATGGGGTTACTTGATTGCCTCCAACTTGCCAGAGGGTATACTAATTTGGATTCAGTAAATGTAATTTCCAAAGTTAGAACTACAGTAGAAGTAGCAGTACTGATGGGAGGGGAAAAATTGAATTGTACAAGATGTTCATTTAAGCTTTGCATCTTATTGGCATGAATGCCATTCTTGCAGGTTCACCAAGGGAAGTGAAAGTAGAGAAGTCGCCTGTCAGTAAACCACCAAAGGAATTGGAGGAGAGGCAACCCATCTCCAAAATCCCCCCAAACGGGTAACCAGCCTTCAGCATTCTTCATGAGTGTACATGGCAATGGGAAAAGTATTTGCATTTGGGTGAAATCATTACTAATCTCAATGTGATGTACTCTTCTCTCTAGTGTTAATAAAGATGCCAAGGAAACTTTTCAAAATGGTCAAAACCACAGCCGGTCACGCACAAGGTCCCGTTCCCCTCACAGACAGTAAGTGTTACAATTCCTGTTAGGTTAGTGATGGTTGTTGTGATGGTGATGAGTAGCCTCCAGTTAGCCAGGCTAACGCCGCCTAGTGATAACGGTTAATTTCATTAACCTACATACTAGTCAGGGAACTCACGATAAGCTTTGGTTTTCTCCGACAAGAAATCGTGTCGGCGAATCAGCGAACAGATCAGGGGCTAAAGGCGATAACGTTGAACTCTAGCGCCCAATTTGAAATGGCATACGTCACGACCAAGCAGTAGCCATTGGTTGAAGCAGAAAGTATCCCGCCCACCGTCATGAAAACGAATGCCTATGGCTGGTTCTCAGACGCTTTGCATGAAGTGAAACAAAGTGAAAGCGGATGATCATATCAGGCAATACTCCAGTGGCCTATTGCACAAAACTAGGATAAAGGATTCAGATGGGATATCTTGGCTATACTGACAAATTCAGACAGGATAACCAAGATATCCCGGCTTAATCCCTTATCCTAGTTTTGTGCAATAAGCCCCTAGTCTCAACATGTAGAGATTTTCACTGGCTTTCAATGAGGATAATTGTTGTCTTATGTGGATGAGTTATAATTTCACTGTTATATTTTTCTTTCACTAGAATAACAAACCGACGCAGTCGTTCTGGAACATACAGTTCTCACAGCAGCCACAGCCCGTCACCACGACAGCATAAGGGCCACCTCTCACCGCTCCTGCCCCACCTCAAAGGTGAACACCGGAGCAGTGAGGCCGGACGGCACAGCATCAAGAAACGACGGTCACGCAGTCGATCACGCTCCACCTCGCGAGAACGCGTGCGCGACCGTGATTACCTGAAGCGCAAGCACGAGCACAGCGGCAGCAGAGGCCACCACCGAGAACGGCGTGAGCGCTCTCGCTCAAGAGAGCATGGTCAGCGGAGCAAACACCAGAGCAGGTCCCACTCTAGCCACGGCCACAGTCGGCATCGCCGCTGAGGGGGGGCCTGGGCTGCCAGGACAGATGCCTGCACAGTCATGTGACTGGACTTTTATAACCCATCTCCACTCTAGCCAGGGGAATAAGAACTGAACTGTTGAACTTCCAATCAGGGATGCTTACAGAGCTTACAGAGCATACTGATGCTTGTGTTTGTTGATTTAGATTTATGAATGTATGTGTATATTGAGAATATTTTTATTGAGTCAAAGTTCTTTGTACATACTGTTTTTTTTTTCATAAAATAAAAGTTAAATATATACATTTTAGGGCTTTGCTTGAAGACTGTCAGGTAACGCATGACGAAAGTTTGTAAACGTTAGTCACCTTTTATCCGTGTAAGGGGAATGACATAAAATGTTGTCTTGAATCATTAGGTCAGTAATTAAGTGGTGGTGGTAGTTTGATTTAAAGACGTTCTCAGTAAGTTTGTGCAACCATTTTCGTGGTCATAAAATCGCTTAGAAACCGTCTTTTCTAGTAGACTGTAGCTAGCTGTACAGACTGAGCTCCCTCTCGTTGAGGCGTTTAATGCAGGGTTAAAAACAGACTTGCTGAGCGGTTGTCTTTCTGTAAAGTTGCGCCCTCAAACAGATTTTGCAGAAGTAATCTTGTCATAGTTAATGAAAATAGAATGATTGTGTATGAAGGTTAGTGGTGTAATGCAAGTTTCTACACCTGTGTTAAAATGAAGAAAAACACTTAAATGGGTAGAATTAGGTTACGCATCATAAAAGTTCATGGTGTTGATATAGCATAGTCATAATACAGTCCCATATCAGTAAGAGCAGTCAAGCCCTAGGGCCAGCTGGAAGCAGCTGGGTCAATCATGTCAGGGTCGTCTGTAGAGATGAAGGCAGTCCGCCCAGGACAACAAGCCAAAAAGTAGCTATACTGTTGGTATAACTCCAAAAGTGGTTACGTTGGTGTTATCCTGCGTATGTGAGTGTATGACTTCCTCAGGGTCACGCTACCGTGGTGAGAGACACCACGGGGCAGTACGCACTCCTCGGTCAGCCGCCGTGACTGGGGGTCCCAACACAGTACCGTAGCGATGACCTCGTTTTTATCATCACGGCCGCCGGTAATAAAGAGTTTGTTGTTACAGGCAGCAATTCCACAGCTAGCTCTCTCGCAAGTCAGTGTGGTCATCAGGCTCCACGTGTCCTCTTTCGGACTGTACGCATACAGTGCCTTCATAGCTCCGCCTAGAAAATGAGAAGGTATACTGTTTTTAGTTGTTTATCTTTATCTTTTTTCAATCTATCTACCTTAGTAGGATTTGGCTGAATGGCCCATTCCTCTTGACAAAACTAGAACACCTACGCCAAGTTTAGGCCACTTTATGCTTACGCCGTTCAGAACTGCACACAAACGTGCTACAGTTATCAGGGCGTCAGGCCGTTTTTCTTTACTAGTCAGGGCGTCGGACCGTGACTGCTATCCCACTCCATACTGTAGCAAAGCTAACTCATGAAGTAAAGACAGAGCCTACGAGAAGGCCTAAAAACCCAAGTGAAACAGTTTCATGAAATGTAGGCTTTAAATATAAAATGTGTCTCAAAAAGATTTATAATAATTATTAAGAGGGTAGGTTTATAAATAGGCCTACTAAATAACGTGATATAGCCAACATCTCCTACCCTACCTGAAGAATTATTATTATATCAAGACATACCAACAACATAGATGGCATCTTTGAAGGTGACGGCATTGGTGCACTTTGCCTCTACAGGCATTGGACTCTTGAGAGTCCACATATTTGACTTTGAGTTAAAACACTGCATGCTGTCTGTGGCTAGTTTTCCATTGGGGCCTCCTCCAATTACGTAGATACATTTGTCATAACTTGCAGTAGAGAATGAACTCACACAGAGGGACAGTGGGGCAGCCTATAAAACATACATAGAAAAACTGTGTGAAAGTCAAATGATCACATTTTGTCATCACAGCATCTATATTTCATACCAGCATCACCATGCCATGGCACACCCTACCTCTGTCCAGTTGTTGTGGAAGGGGTCATATGCTTCTACATTTTTTAGTCTTTGGATTCCATCAAAACCTCCAAGAACATAAACCTTCCCACTCACAACTGCCATCTTGTGTCTCCAGCGACCATGAGTCATGTACTCAATCTGAACCCATTTGTTGAGAGAGGCATTGTACTTCCATGCTTCATGCTGTGTTTCCTTCCCACCTGTGGTTGAGACAAACCCCATGCATCCCAACCCAATTGTCAGTCTTAAAACTTAAATGATGTCTCTAGCTGTTGATGCCAGTCATGCATGTCAATACATTGACAAGGATCTACTTTCAATCTAACCACATGCATAAAAACTGTATTATTATGAAACAATTGAATAACCTCATATGCCATTTCCAAAAAAAGGAATGCAAAACAAATGTACATATCAGGTATCTGAATTTCAACTGAAAAATACTGCTAAAAACCCCGCTTTCAACTGAAAAAAAAACATGCAAGACCGCTTATTGAGAACTGATGTTTTTCGCGCAAACATTTGTCTTTTCTCATGTTTAAAGTCTTAGACCCTGTTGCTTCATCTTGTGATCACATGAGATATGAGAGATATAATCACTCACCAGTTATAAAAACTTCGTTTCTGAATGTTACGCAAGCAAACTCCACCCATTTCTTATTGTCTGTCTCTATCTCCATCTCAGTCATTGGTAGTTTGGCTACTTCGAGACGACTCCTGCGTAATGGGTCAAGGCATGTAACCTCTGACACAAACTTCTCGTCTTTGGTGCAACCTCCAATGATCATGAACACCTCGGACTGGAACTCCTGCATTCTGGGTTTGGTGCGCTCTGAAACAACCTGTTGCATTTGAGACACCACTGAAACTAGTATTTATGTACAGATTTCTGCCAGTGTTGTAAAAGTGTTGTAAAATTCAATGATGCATTTTTAATGAATTAGAAGCTTAGACAATAACCTGACCTCATTTCCTGACAGGTGATAGGCTCTTGCTTCCTGCAACAGGGGGAAGAGCCCATTGCAGCTGCGGATTAGCGGGTCTCCCTCCACCATGTCCACAAAGTAGCAGGGGTCAAGCAGAGGCAGCCGCACATGCCTCAGCACCCGGGGAAGGGAGGGCACCCTCTCAGCCTCATGGGCCCTGATCCAGCGCATGGTCACCTCGAAAACGTACTCTTCCTCAGACACAGCCAGGTCATCATGCTGCAGCAGGCCAACAAACACATCCTCGGCCAGCTCCTGGAACTCATCTTGGGCCACCACAAGCATGAATTTCTGGATGATGTACGACTGGACATGGGCCTTCAGGCTGGTCAGGGAATGTGTATCTGCCAATTGTAGGATCCCCACACAGTTGTCTGGCTGGAGGGCCTCTCCCAGGAAGCTGGCACAGGCTTCTACTATGCGAGTGAACTACAGATGGACAATTATTCTTGAAATGGTATTATACCTCGACACGAAATGCAGAGAATCAGATTAGTCACATTTATAAAGCCACCCAGATGTACTTCCCTCTAATACTTAATTTGACCAATATGAGTGCCACATATTGCTACATTTGTCATCCACAGAAAATACAAAAAATCTAAAGTCTTACAGGTTTGCCCCGGAGTTATACAAATATATCAGCACACGTACTTACAGTTTACAGAGTCTGGATTCTTAATTTAACGTCATGATTTGTGTAAATAAGCACAAAGTGTGAAGATATCAAAGAGACCAAAAAAAAAAAGCGTACATCTGCCTTGTGGCTACTACATAACCTATGTGTCACTGCTGTATCTACAGTACATGCCGTACACAGTGCATTGTGTTTCAGCTTCCCGAGGGCTGACGGCCAAAAATCACAGCACAATCATAATAGGGATCAATAAAGTGCTTTCCTGAAGCCTATTGTTTTCACATAAGAGCCTTAAGTGCACACAAACCTGTCTGGAATCTTTCAAACTTTTGTGATGTTTATACTCAGTCTATGGAACCAGGCATTTACTGTGTGTTATTTACACGTCTACAAGTAAACAAGGCTCAATTTCACTTCCTTGTCTAAGTGCCTTGAGATGTCTATTGCATCCTGTTTTTCAACTTGTTTTAAATAAAACACAGCATACTATGCATAATTACATTTTTCTTTAAATGTTCGACAGAAGAATAACAAAAAAACAAACAAACAAACAAGCAAATGTGAAACACTATCAGACAAAAACAATGGTAAATCAAAATGTGTATAATATCACCTGAAACAGGCTGGCTGCCTCTAGAATTTTCTGTACAGTATGTTGAGTAATAAGGGCCTTGCTTGTATAGGTGTAGGTTAGAAGGATTGCCATGGTCTCTGCATCAAGCCCATGAATACTGATCTTGTCTTCATGCTTTTCTCGCAGGTCACAACAGAACATGGCTCTGAAAGTAAACAAACCCTCTGTTTTCAAAGTGTTAACTGTACTCGGTGTCATTTCAGTGTTGCGTTGTGACCGAATTCACACTCATTCTTTTTGCTCTAAAGACATAAGAAATGTGAACTCACTTGAAGTACTGGCTGGCTGCGGCAAGCACAACTCGGTGACAGGGGAAATCCACCCCTTGTACTTGGAGCGTCACATCTGTCAGAGAGCTCTCGCATCGCAGCACCTCCAGACCACTCTGTAGATGCACAGGGAGCCCGCTGTCGTCGAACAAGAACCTGCCGTTCTCCTGCTCCTCCTGGGTGGAGTTTTCCAACATCCTCACTCCCTCTCCTGGCCCCCTGGCCCCCTCCACATGGACTGGAGAGCAGGACGGGCTTTTGTCCCCCATCACCAGAGCGGCTCACCTCTGACAAGTTGGCACTACTTCAGAAGAACAGAAAAAGGCCACAGCTTGTGTAGAAGCAAGGCTGTCAATCTTGCTCAACAGGCCTGAATGTTAACGGCCTCTACACAGACTTCCTATCTGTCTTAACTGGGAGGGCAGGTGCAAAAACAGGAAGTGTAGATGTTTCTCAAGAGTTACTTCCTTGTCAGCTGAAAAACCTCTGCAGAGTGTTATTTTCTGGCCCGGCTGGCCTCTTATGAGGGTGCTAGATGAAATCTATTTGACATGGCTATGTGGTTTTGCTCTCCAATAGCTAATACATAAGGATACCTTGTTTGACATTTGTTCCTAAAATGTCAGAACTAATATGAATTAAATGGGATGCACGTTGTGTTTTGAGGAAGGAAAAAAGGGAAGTTTATTATGGTTCACATAACAATCTGAATATCTTCCTGCAAATATGCATGATGGAGGCTTTCCCAGTTTTAGTGGAAGCGTGGTTTTAAAATGTTTCAACAGCAAAGGGGACCCATTTATTTCATTAAAGGAACAGGACAGACTGTAAAAAACTTTTCGGACTAAATATTGTGCCATTTGTTCATCACCCAAATACCATGAAAAAGGTCTTAGATCTGGAGCAGTTCACTCAACACTCAATCACTCAACAAGTTTTTGCTCAGTTAGAATTACCATTAGTTTGTAAGTTACAACTCACCAATCACCAGTGAGGACAAAACTCTGGCATGTTTGGTTGACAGTCAACATTTACTTATAAATTACAGAAGACTCAGATTTCTTTCACCATTTTCTAATATGGGGCCTTTTCACAAAGATGTTTAACTGGAATGTATTGTTGAACATTTTTTCATTGATATGTATGTTTTTTTTTTTTACTTAGAAAACAGATCAGACATCAAATACATAAAAATACAGCAAAAATAAATGGCTGAGACTGTTAAAAAAAAAAATCAAATTGGCATATTCGGTGAAGTTGTTAGTTAAAAATATAAAACACAGTATACATACACATAAATATCAAATAGCTAGTCAGAAATGTCCTGATGTGTTGCTTTTGCTTTCTGTTTTTGATATTCAAAGTACTTAATATACAAAATGATTTAATACATTTATAAAAGCTATAAGGTTATTTTTCAGATTTTTTTACTCTGTTAATAACATTTCATTCCATACAGCAAATTTCAATTTTGTTAAAAATATTTTACGAGAAGAAAAGGCAAATAGGTAGTAGGCACAGGGTGCGAGATTCATTGGGACAGGGCTAGATGATTTCACAGGGTGCGAGATTCACTGGGACAGGGCTAGATGATTTCAAGTATTGTGTATACCTGGGATGGTGCGAGATTCTCTGGGACAGGGCTAGATGATTTCAAGTATTGCGTATACCTGGGATGAGAAGGATCAGCAAGCATGAGAAAGGAGAGAAGGAGAGAGAGCGAGAGAAAGAATGGAGTGTGTGAACTATGTTTTAGGGAAGCAGGCAACAACAATAACCCCAGCAAAACACAAACATTGTTACACCATATTACATTGTCCCATCCTCCAATAGAGAAACAATGTTCAAGAATCCTCCTCAGATCATCAGACCGTGAGATGGCCCTTTCCTTGTACAGCTCCCTGCAGTGCACCTTAGCAGGACAACAACTTATGTGTGTGTTCACTAGCCCAGGAAGGGAAAACTGTCTGATGTTTTTTTAATGTAGTGGGCAAGGTCACTTGAGTTCTGGTGTGGACCTGGGCAAGGCTAGCGATTGCTTTTCATGGCCTCCTTGGCGGCAAGAATGAGAGGAGTAAGGCTGGACAGCGGCTTTGCTAGCTTCAGGAAGGGATGCTGGGAAGGAAGGGACAAGACAAATATTAGAACTTTCACTTAGGCTTTCTAAGGAAAATCATTCAAACCCTTCATTGGGACAGCACTACTGCATGTCCAAGACACATCCAAGATTATATGTGAAGGCAACCAATTTAAATAAGACAACAGAATAAAAGGCAACATCTGAATGTTTTTCTAACTACACCCACAAAATGTGCACACGAGTATATAAATCATGTTAAATACACAACAAGCCAAACAGGATAGTATAGAACTTGGGGTGCTTTAATCAAATAATGGTTGCCCATCTTGATTACATACTCTACAGGTCAATTTAAGCAGTGATAAATGCCAACCTGGTAACACTACACTACTTTACCTGCAGAGCAACAACCTAAATTCTCACCAATTCAAATTCTCAAACCAAAGAATAGGAACTAGGAACTAGCCATTATTATTTTTAGTTATGTTTACAGAGAAGGTAATAAAGAATATTTAGACTTTACTATGTTCATTCATTAATTAATTCATTTAATTTTGTTTCATCGTTTCAGCAATGACAAGCTGAAAGTTCCTACAACAGAGCAAGTCAGGCTGAGAGCGTCTCCATTTACCATTTAAAAAATAAACAGTGACTAAGTTGATAAAATAAACTAGTGTTGCTTGAACATGACATTATAGCACAACATACTACATGCACAGGTACTACATTCCCATAGTGCTCAAATACTCTTTTACCTGCAGGAGCTCTTTTCCTCCTCCTCTCTTCTCAACGTCCATCTCGAGGCAGCGGTTGAGGAAGTCTCGGAAGACCGGAGACAACTTCTCAGGATTCTGCAGCTCTGGAGTGCCATTGGTGGCAATCAGGTACAATGCCTGGGGGTACACAGCAGATATTCTCTTACCCTAATCAGGGCCATTCCTCACCTCATTTTCACATCACTAGAGTATTTAGACCAAAAGCACAAAAGGTGCACAATTGTATTTATTTGGAATTAACACTCTTTAATAGTCTTTTACTGACTTGAGTTCAAGGTTTGAATGGAACATTTCCTTCAAAAACATTTAATTAGATTCATTGGCACATCATTAGTTGGCTTTGTTCAAGTTTCAAATTTGAACAGTCATTCGGGCACATAGAAAGATGGATCAAGTGACTGCTCATCATCTACGTTTTTTCATATCAGCGTAGGTTTCCATTGAGATCTCACTTACTCTGAGTGGATTCTCATTGAGGTAAGGAGGCTCTCCCTCCACCATCTCAATGGCCATGATGCCCAGGGACCAGATGTCCACCTTGGGACCATAGGCCTTCCGGGTCACCACCTCGGGAGCCATCCAGTACGGCGTGCCCACCATGGTGCTACGCTTGCTCTGCTCTGGTGTGATCTGGGCGCAAAAGCCAAAATCAGCTGTGAGAAGGGCAGAGAGAGAGAGAGAGAGAGAGAGTCTGTAAATGAAAACAAATCACAGTTGCTTCCAAATTGCCTGTTATACAGCCATGGCTGCTTGGCATGCTTGAGAGCCATGGAGAGTCCACCTACTCAATTTGACAGATCCGTCCATGCCCAACAAAACATTGTCGCTCTTGATGTCTCGATGGATGACCTGATTGGCATGCAGGAACTCCAGCGCTTGTAGACACTTAGAAGAACAGAGACCATGGACAAGCAATAGCATGAGAGGGGTCCAAGGACAAGGCAAGACAGACACCTCCTCCTAGCCTCCTCCCTTCTTATTCTCACCTCTCTGCAGACAGCAGCTATTTGAGCCTCGTCCATGCAGGTCTCTGTCACCACATCAGTCAGCGAGCCACCAGCCAGATACTCCATCACCACAAAGAGCTCCTCACCCACCAGAAAACTGGGGAGAACCAACACAAATCAGGTCTTACACACCAAAAACCATTTCCCCAACACCATAATGCATTTTGCATTCATGTACTGACAGTAAATTGTTTAAATTAAATATGAATAAAAACAAAGTAACTCAGACCACAGTAATGGTACAGGCCTACAGAATAAGATTATTGAAATTGTCTGTCTTGGGGGTCTTTACCTGTCTAAAAAGTTAACAATGTTAGGATTCTTGAGTTCCTTCATCACAAGAATTTCATTGATAATAAGCTCTTTCTTGGGCTGTTTCTGTAGGTTGATCTGTTTGATGGCCACCTGAAAAAGGCACACGGTGTAGGATTGGAGGTAGGGTGGGGGATAATTATATAATCTCTTTTATATATGATTATTTGTAAACTAATAGTATTATATATTCCACTCAGTACATTTTCCATTATTAAATAATTAAAAAATATTATATTACACAAAATAATCTACATTTTAAAATGATTTTTAAAATTACTCAATTACACAAAATGCTGTCTACTATTTAAAATCATCCAGTTGTGGGCAATATTGTCACACAGTCGATACATACAATTCTTCTTTCAGCCTATAGTACACCTCAAACGCACTTTAAAACATTTTTGGAGGCACCATGGATCAGTAGGCTAAGGAAGCGTTTATAAACCTGGTGGACCTAGGTTGTTTGTCCGCTGTTTACATTCCCACTCCTAGCTTATTGCCTAGAAGGGGAAGTGACCCCTTACCTCAAACAAGATGTCGTCCTGAGAAGAAGCAGATCCCAAAGGCAGTTGGCATGCCTTGTTTGGTTTTTAGACATTTTTATCAACTTGAATTTTTTTTTGTCTTTGTCATATGCTTTTGTGTGTTTACACACAATACTTCAATTGAATGTGCACATGGGCTTATCCAGGCCATGATAAAGGCATTTCTAATGGCCCTTAAAACATGCAGCCTCAGCAGTTTCAAATGAAAAAGCTCCCAGTCTGTGACAAGTAGGTCAGTCTCTTCACTCATCGTCTGTCTGATGTCAAATGGATGAACTGAATAAAAATTCTCTCCTTTTCATCTCACAACAGCAGATGTTAGAGAGAGAACTAGTGGAATGTATGCTCATGTTCATCAGTTGATATGAGGACTGCTTACCTCCTGACCCGTGGCAACATCAATAGCTGTATACACAGTGCCGGAGGCTCTGAAGTGAGGAGGGGGGAGAGGGAGAGAGAGAGAGAGAGAGAGAGAGAGAGAGAGAGAGAGAGAGAGAGTGAGTGAGTGAGAATAAGAATGTGATATAAACATTCAGTCATTCTAGCCAGCACACTCAGTAGAAAAAAGGGGCCTGGAATTGCATATATTTCAGTACCTCTGTGCTTTATGTCCTGTGGACACTAAACACTTTCTTTTACTTTAAAAACATGGCTAATTTGGCCTTTACATGACCTTACCCTTGTCCGATTTTTTCATATCTTGTGTATTTCTTCTTGGGATCTCCAATACTGACTATGGTCCCTATACAAAAATGACAAAAACAGTGTGTTCATCAGAATGTATGACATCTATAAAAAGTACATAATCTTAAACTAGACAGCATTTTCTTGGCAGAAACCGCAAGGTAGACTTCCCTTCCTTTGCGTTGTTTTTGGTGCTTTGCACTGTCAGCATTTTCCCCCTGGGTCAGTGGCTATCTGCTCTACCATGCTGGACCTAATCATGGTCTGATTCAGTGTGGACCACATCAACTGGGATGATCAGTACCATCCACCATCAACCATGAACTGTACTTAAGGTCTGGCTACTTCCTTGGATAGTTAGTGACTGATGGGTCTTTATGTGAAATTGGTCTGACTTGGTTTCCTGGTCTACTGATTTTACCTATAAAAATACTATTTCTACAAATAATAATTACTATAATAAACTACCAAATACTTGTTTTTTTTTGCTAATAAGAGAGAGAGGGTGAGCATCATACTCAGTTTCTCCATGATCTCCTCATCGGTCATCTTGCCCTTGGATTTCTTTTGTTTGTCGCCCCCTCTAGATGAATCCCCATCTGAGCTGGCCGCTGGTGCTGGGATGGGGTCGATGACAGAGCGAGTATACACCTGAGGAGAGCATAGGGGAATATCACACTAAGATCCCCCTAGAACAGCACTGGACCAATATAGTCAGCCATTCACCTATTCAAATCATTTTGCTGCCTGAGTGCGTGTCATTTATGAGACACGAGTCTCCTGGACCACCTGATGTTTAGATAGACTAATTCAGTCCTGCACATCATGTCAGAATGACGCAGTGTAGCGGTTTGCAATCTTATATATTTCAGCATGGGTGAATACACCACTGTACATCCACTTACAGATTTGGTGTGCTCAGGGCGTGGGGCTACAACTGGAGGAGGTGCTTCATCATCATCGTCATACTCATCTTTGCTAGACGCTGAAGGTTCAGTGCCCTTCTTGGCCTGGCCATCTTTGTCTGCAAGACAAACATCCAGGACAACTTGTGAGTCACAGAAAATGGGACACACAATGGAAAGAGCGAGAGTGAACTGAGTCAGGCCATCCAAGCTGGCTAACTTGCTATTTTCAAAGCACTAACCCGAGGAAGAAAAACTGAGGTATTTTTGCCTGCCATTGCCACCAGCAGAGTCGTAGAACTTCAGAACATCCAGTACAGCCTGCGGGTTCTTCTTCTGTTCTGACTTGGTGATGTTAGAGGTCTGCAACAGTCGAGCCCACTGCTCTGGCATGCCCTACAGACAATCCACCAAAAACTAATGTCTTAAATAGAGCATCAAACAGCAGGTGAGCTTGTGTAAGTTGAACTAACTTTAATATTTTTGTTACCAATTTGTTTCATTAATTATGAAATTAATAATTTTGGTTATAACTTTCCATGATATACTTTATAATTAATGGTAAAGTTATCACTCCTTCAGCTAATATGCTAGTGCAGTGATAATACAGAACTTAGCATACAGCACATCATTGTCAAAGGACTGGTTTCAAGTCAGATGCCGTAAAAGTCACTTACCGTAAATTCGCCAGTGACCGCATCAAAGCCAACATGAATAGTGTGTTCAAAATCTGAGGGAGATGAAATCTCTGGGCGTTCATGCTTATCTTTGTCTTTTTTCCGTCCACCTGCCATAGCACAACAGCATTGAGAAAACGTCACTTTCTGCTACTTTCACCACAATTGCACAGACACCGGTATCATCTCTCTACCTGACATTCTGGTTCTCAGGGTTTTTTAACTCGTTAAACAAACCCAGCAGCAATCATTTTTGAGGAAATTTGACCAAATTTCACTTCCCATATTGGCTAGCTAAGGCAGAACTAAACAGCACAAGGGCCAATATGTGATCCTGCTGATGACCTTTCTCGGAGAATATGGAGATGATCTTGTTGCGGGGCTTCTTCTCCTCTGGCACAGAGGGTAGAGGCTTGGAGCTGTGATTGGCCGACTGGCTGTCTTTGAAGTTGGTGCTGCTCATCCTGACAGGGGGGGCGGGCGGTTTGTCCTCCAGCTCACCGTT
This sequence comes from Limnothrissa miodon, assembly GCA_017657215.1. Classification (NCBI taxonomy): domain Eukaryota; kingdom Metazoa; phylum Chordata; class Actinopteri; order Clupeiformes; family Clupeidae; genus Limnothrissa; species Limnothrissa miodon. The sequence continues at coordinate 21,568 of JAGFZM010000117.1, read as the reverse complement.
ATCAGACATGACAGGTAGGCACAGTCAGGTGAACACTGGGCTTCAGAGATGAACCTGCAGGAAAATGGCAAACACTTGTTTGTGCTAGGCAAACACACAACCCAATCTCTCTCTCTATGTCTCTGTTGAAGATTATTGGGTGTCTGGAGGACAGGCAAGGAAAATGTGAGGAACTCCCTACTTGCTCAGAGATGGTAAAAGTGCTTAATTTCTGAATAAATTCGAGCCAAGATATACAAGTTTCTGTAGAGAAGTATTTCTAAGCAAGCTTGCACATGTACAGGTCAAGTGTGGTCAAGCTGTAGGAATGTAATTTACTAGACTACTCCACTAAACTATCAGTACCCACACGGTAGTTTTTGGGTCACTATGCAGGAGTGTTCACAACCGCCAGTACAAATCAGCAAAAAATGGCATGGCTCCAAACGGCATGTCAGTCAAATAGTGATGCATGATGCATGACACATGCATGGTCCTGCGTCACCTACAATGTGAATTGCTGTACCCTGCCCAGCACATCGCAAAACATTCTTCAGCAAGTTGTTAGACCCTAACCACCATGTGAGATTTGCTGAGGACATTCTCTGTCTGTAAGGTGTGTGTGTGTGTGTACTTGTAGGCCAAAGTGACTGACGTGCCTGGTCTCGCCTGCACTTTTGCTCAATGTTGCAGAGTTTGGTTCTAAAATCAGTGCCATGTGGCAGCCTTGTAGCTCTGCAGGCAAGCCATTATAACATGTCCTAATAAGGTTAAAGAGCGCTTCTCCCGCCTCAGTAACAGTGAATTCACCAATCTCAAATAAGTGTGCAGACCTCAACTTGACCACAGTCGCTTCCTTTTTGACAACACAGCATTCATGCAACGCTTCCAAATCAGTCAAGTTTGCTCCATGCTTCTATCCACTAAACCATCTCCAGTTAAGTGTTACATGTGAGATTAAATCTCTACAACACTGTAATATTCTTTTAACCTCATGAAAACCATTGTTTGGCTCATGTAGTTACAGGCTAGGTGATATTTTTGTGAAGGAAGTTCACATAACTGATGCATCATATTTAATTTGCTGAACTAAACTGTAATAATAATAATTCAATATAAAGTGCATCATGTAAAAAGCTAAATTCTGTGTTAACTTTACAGTCATCTGTGCAGAATATCCATCATAGCCATTGTGTTCCAGTTCTGTGCTAGACAGTTTGCAAAGTTGAAAGAAATGTGAGACAAAAAGTTGGCTGTTGCAACACTGCAGTTCAGTGCAAAGCTAGTAAGAGTAGTAGTTCCTGTTTTCTTCATAAAAATAGAAGTAGAAACAGTAGGGCTCTGTCTGGTAAGCATGACTGAAAGTTCCCTTATGGTTGAACATTAAACACTGGAATACTCCATTATTTATTTTTCAGAGATCAAGAACTCAGGCCTATCATTTCAATTGTGCCTACACTGCATTACACTGAACCACAGCACCAAAATATACGCCAACATCAATTGTGCCAGTTTCATGCCCTTGAAGTTCTTTATGGTTCAATCCACAGATTGTACAAGTGTTTTCTATGCAGCATGCTTCTAGAGCACATTAGGCTATAACAGTACTGTAAGGCAGAAAGATAAGCAAAAGGAAATATTTTCCGACATCAGATCTCATCAGATTTTAATCTCACAGCCACTGCCTCTGTGCTACTAGGAAACAAGAAAAAGGAAGCTTGAACAGCCGTGTGTCGACAACATACCCTGGTCTCTCATGTTTCCGCATACCAACATGACCACGAAGTATTAAATTAACACAGGACAAATACACAGTTTGGAAGTTCCACGACCATCTCACCCTGAAATGCCCCGCAAGGAGAGATCCAGATGGCCTCTCCGCGTACTGTCCCCACTCCCTCCTGTGAGTCAAACACCCAACCACAGCACCGACCAAAAAACCTACGACCTACGACCAGCCACCAAGCAGGCAGACACAGAAGTAAAGGTGTGTGTTTTGGGAGCGAAGGATGGAAGGTGTGAGGGGTCTCCTATGAGTCCAAAACCGTCTGTCGTCACTCCCTCTCATTCCCACATAAGGAGATGAGTGAGGGGCAAGCCCGTGCAGGTGGGCCTCATTCCACAGCTCCTCCACGCACTGCGAGTGCAGTCTTGTTTCCGTAAAGGCTACGTAGCACACACACTCTGCTTTGGCAGACGGCAGACACCGCCCCCTCTTCCCTCAGGCTGGGACATGAGAAGGCCATCCTCCCGCCTAGCGACAGGAACTGTCTCTGCTAATCTGTGGCCAGGAAAGTACCCCATGTGACAAATGCACTTTGACGTCTGTGTGTGAATTGTAGATCAAGGCAGTCAGAAACAAAGCCTTTACACACACCACTATGGCCTGTGCTTTAGCCTCTGTCAAGAGTATAGAGAACCTCCTCCAAAAGGAAAGCACAGGACAGAATGGCAAGAGTTTAAATATAGTGAGAATGCTTCTGTAAGCAGTGCCAATTTAACCATAAGGAGCATGCTTAGTAAAGCCATGCACTGTATTTACATAACAACATGTTAAAAGTCATTGAAAGACGGTAGGAGAGCACAGAAGTATCTCCATGGGGCAATAAGTAGTCTACCAGCCTAAAGGTGGCCAAGTCTAAACTTGTTCTTGTATATACATAGCCACTCCTGCAAAGCAAGGTGTGGTCTTCTGGCAGTCAACACCTTCAAGGCACAAAAATCTTGCAGAATGCACTCCCTTTGCCTTCTCTCCTTCTGTGTGTACGTGAGAGCAGAATTCCTGATAACACTGTGCAAGAGAGTACTAGGCTGACTTTTTTTTATCACCTGAGGGCATATCTTTCACAATACACCTTTGTAAAACATCTAGGCTACTTCCGTCTTAAGGACACAAAACTACTGTCTTTTCTGACACTATCAAAACATTTGAGGTAAACAATTATTAAACAGTTAAAAAAATGTCATTTGTGATCAATAATGCTCCCTTTCTGGTTCATAAATAACTCAGTTTCAGACCAGTGTATACTTTGACCTATCAGTCAGCTTGGTCCCTTTGCAAATACCTTTGTGGCTGTCAGTGGAGGAGCGTAAAGCCTGCTCTCTAGCGCTCTCTAGTTTTTGGAATGCTGATGGAAGTGAAAAAGACGATGCTAGAGAAACTCCTTTCAGCGGAAGCGTCCTGACATTCCCCACAGTCACTACAATTCCTCTTGAGCCCCTGCAATGGGCTCATGTTTGTTTTTCACAGTTGGGCTCTAGGACTAGGACGTAGAATGAGATGCCTAGTTCTACCTGCAGTAAAAGCATGTCTGGGCCCTTACAACAACAAGGCCAAATTGCTTGCAACCAAATAATACATTTCATGTATCTGCACCTGGCATGAACCAGACAACAGTGTTTTGCAAAATAGACAGAAGTAATCAAATAATGTAACCGCTATATGGAATCTAGAATACCTTTCCCATCACATCCAGGAGTAGGTCTATCTTACAAAAATGTTACCTTCTCAAAGGCCAAACAGGTTCTTTCCTCAACAGCTGATATAATAGCCTATTGCACTTTTAATGAATGAGAGTTCTGCGGGGGGATCCATCCAGCCTTTGTATCAGAGCAAGAAAGGTTGTGACGCCTGGTCTCGTACCCCAGATGCGTGGTTGTGTAGAGGAATTGTTTACAGGAAGAATGAGCAGGAGCCTTTTGTGTTTTGTAGCTTCTATAAAAGGAAATTCTGAGCAGGGCTTCCTGGACATACACAAAACCTGCCCTCCCCCTAACTGGACCTACTGACACCACTGCCAACAATAAGAACATCTGTCACCATCTAACAGAATTAGAAACACAACTGTTTATAGACAGAAAATCATATCATGAAATTACCACTAAATCTATTGTTGATGATGGTTTTGAATTAAAAAATATACACTTAACCTTTTGGGCAAGTCGAATGTCCCATTAGGCCCACGTAACGTTCAGCTAATTAACATGGCTCGACCATAGACTGTATCGACCTAATAAACGTGCAATTATGAAAACACATCACTTGCAAAAACAGGGCTTCAGTCGTCTCCCTCACACAATTCAAACCCTGTCCAGCGTAACGTAGGCTGAAACAGGTAGGCATTTTATGTATGCCAACATAAGTGTAGGCTACTGTAACTCTTACAAGTAAACAAAACATATAGGCCTAATTGATGACCAATAACACAACAACACACTAAATAATTTCGTACTAAGTTTTCCCTTTCTTTTTTTAAAGCCTGATGTTGAATGCAGTGGCTATAAACTTGTTTGCCACACAGCCTGTGTCCTAACTTATAGGCTAAGTGGAGGCCAGGGAGTTGTAAAATTACTTACTCCTACCCAGAACATTTTTTTCACCTGTCCACCTGCATTTCTAAGTAGGTGAATTGCAATAACATTGTGTGTTATGAAGTAACTTAGCAATTAACTCACCAACGAAACTACTCCGCAGGTCCTGCACACTCTTGAAAGTCGACCCGCCTGAGGTGTCAACCAGTCATAGGAAAGTGTAATTTAAACGTATAGCACGTTTCTGTAAGTAAAATAATTTTAAACCCGATTATCTTTTTCTCCTTTTATCCTCTTGTTTGACCCAGGATAGACCCGCTATGGCGGAGGGGAAACGGAACTACTGACCCAACCCAGACTGGAACACGTTAGAAGTGATTTAAAAGCTGATATGTTTTTATGTAGCCTTCTACGGGGCCATTGCATCTCATTGTCCGGCAGTTTCCCTCCAATACAACATTGTTAAATAGTATCAATCTTTTTTTTTAGTTAAATCAGAATGATGTTGATTTTTGTACCGTTAACAGCTGACAGTCTGCACTACGTTTCCCGTCATGGTCTAGCATCCGGTAGGCTACGTCATGAAGTCGAAGATACGATGCACTTGCTGCCCAACCATGCTTGCTCAGATGTAGCGATGAGAAAACGCACACACGCGCGCGCACACACACACTCTTGACAGACACAGGATTAGCATTCTTTGAATTTCAATTTTTAGCACTGATCAGCGTAGGACAATTTAAAATGTAATTACAGTTAACATTTCTGATTACAGGCTGTGGCATTTGCTTTATTACCCTTTTGTCTATGATTTAGCACGGTAAAGTTGGCAGAATGTTTGATATTCGCTTGACTTTCGATTTCTACTTTCCTTGCATTCGGTTTGGCCCACAAACTGTGTGTGGGGGAAATGTGAGATCGAATGTCAGGCGAATATCAAACACCCGGCCAACTTCACTACGCACTGCGATTTTGCTGCGAGGGGACGTAATAATGACTTTACTACGGTGGCCCTGAAGATCAAAACACAACAACAAATAGAAAACACAACCGCAAATAAAAAAAACGCAACAGCACATCAAATAGCTAGAACAGAAGCATAGAGTAACATTGCTGAGACTTGATTTAAATTTAAACTTAATTTTATTTAAAGAAATAATGTAGGATTTCACGTTAAAACAATTGCATAGATTTATATTTAGATTTGAAGTAGCATTCAAAATGACAATACCGATAAAATATTGTTGGTGTAACATCTTTGGGTAGAAGCAGAAACTCAAGATTAACTTGTTTTCCTTTATGCATTTGGTACTATATCACAGCTGTATTTGGCATGTTTCCTGCACAGTGTCTGACATACTAAGTTCATACTTGCCTTGAGAAAAAAAAAAAATAACATGGTATGAATGGGTGAGCAGCACATGTGCAGAAGAGTGAAACAGACAATACCAATTAAAGACACCTGGGTTTTCCACCTTTAAAGGGATATGCCACCATTTGGAGAAATACACTAATTTCCCTCCTCTCCTTAAGATAATATTTTTAGTTTTACCTTTAGTCTGATAGGAGCATTGTAGCTCCATTCTAGTATAGATCATTGAATCAGATTTGACAATTAACATCTTTTCAATTAGCATCTTACTCAGAAGTGACTGAATTCGGATTTCCTCAAACTTTATTCTACTCTCATTCTAGCATAATAACCAATGACTTTTGTAACCTACTTTAAGATTAACTTCTTGACAAAGACTATTTTCAGATGTGGAAGCAAGTTTCATTGATTACTACACTGGAATGAGTATAGTTTACTGTGTCATATCTGCCTTCAGAATTGCCATTCCATTCATCATTCATTCCATCAGTCTTAGTACACTTTGCAACAAAAAATTTCAGTGTTCTAAGTCTTGTCACATTCAGTGATATAGGCTGCAGCTTAAAGTGTCACCACTAGACTCAGAACTGCTGGATAAACTTGAATCAAACTCACTTGTTTAACTTGAGGGGAGGTGTGAAATGTGTGTATTTCCCTAAATACAGTAGTGGATAATCTATTTATGGGTTAACCTGTATTTCCAAGATTAAAACAGACACTGGAGTATAAGACACTGACACTCATTTTAGGCATACATATTGAACTGAAAGAAAAGGTTAACAAGAGGGCCTGGTACACCTGATTGAGGATTACAGTCTCGGATGTGATGTGAACACATTAATTGGAAATGTAAAATTTATTTTCTTCTCATCTCCTTGATGCAACATGGACAATACCTATAAAGACAAACATAGAAGTTAGTTTTATTAAATTTCATGAGTAATAAAACAAGAAAAAAAAAAAAACATTTACAAACATTTACATTTTTCTTCAGCTGTGTCTACAGCTGCCTTCAACCTCAAAGACACATATGTCTTGCCCCAATTTATTTACTGGTCAGGCCATGTTTTTAAATTGCTTACAATTTTTTTGTCAACTTACCATTTTCCCTTTGGCTTTGTTGTGAGACCAACGCAGGCAAAGTGAAACCATTCTATTGGACACTGTCAGGGCATTGAGATAAAGTGATTTAAATTCAACTGTAATATGAGTCGTGTTTCATGCCAGAAAATACAGTGGATTTTCAAACTCACTTCAAGATTATCACAGCCAATCATTTCCCCATATGACACCTGACTGCACAAGCAGTAAGTTGGTTCATTGGGATCCACTGGCATGTCTAGCACATCAGATGGATGCATAGCCAAGAGAGAGTCAGTAACGGGGCTGAGGAAAGAAAAGAAGCGTCATTTACCACACTTACCACAAACAAGTGGGGAAAAAAACAAAAGGCAGTGAATCAGAATGACTGGCAAACTGTATACTTTTTTAATCAATGTGCTGAAAATATTGTACCAGACATGAAAACTGAGTTTGTTAGGCCCAAAACGACTTAAAAGTCTTCTTTACAGAAGATTTTCTGCTGTATATCACACACATTTCATAGCCTAGTCCCAAGCCCTGTGTTATTATTGAAGCACATTCAATAATAACATTCATCAAGCTGCGTAGTATATGGCGATGTCAAAAAAACAAGCAGTATCATCAGTATTAATGTCACTGACAATCATTAGCCTACTTCTATATCAATTCACCAGACAATTGTTTACTCTGTAGATTTTATTCTACACAGGCTTTCAGTATTGGCGTGTACAGTTGTACTCATGTTTACATACCAAGATGAAGACTACACTGCACTGTTACAAGAAAGAGGAATATTGTTGCCATTGCAAGGCAAGAGATGTGCCAAGGTCTTGAACACATTATATTTAATGTTGTATGTGTTGCTAAAGGGAGAAGTGACATGTCAGTGCTGGAGGGGATTTTCAAAGTTAATCACACAGGAGACCTGTATTCAAAGCTCTCTTTCTGCATCCATATTAATGTGCCTGTTGGGACAATTGCATACAGTAAAGGTTTCCTAAAGTTTTTTTGTCACATATAGCCGTTTTCTGAGCAAACTATTTAATGTTAAAAATTGTCATAGGCCATCCAAAAATCGGTAATGTAAAAAGTGTGCCAAAACAAAAAGTGTGGTTAGAGGAGTTATTCTAACCATATATGTTAATGTTAAGCCTTGCTGATTTATGCTTGCCAGTTTATGACTATATGAATAATGGTAGGCTAAATGGTATGACATTTTACCAGTGTTAGATAAGTTACTTTTAAAAAGTAACTTTGTTACATTACTCGTTACTTCTATCAAAAGTAACTCAATCACTTCAAGTTACTCGTTGCTTTCAGAGTAACTAGTTACTAGGGAAAGTAACTTGGGTTTTACTCAGAATGCTTACATGCACTATCCTGCCACAAGTGCACTGTGGCACCTAATGGCCTGAGCCTAAAGTGTGAGCCTAGTTTGAGTGCAAGTTAATGATAAAATTAATGAAATTGAACAAGAAATTAACAATGTTTGTTTTATGCGTCACATTTTAATCTACCATCATTTCCGACCTATAAAGCGCACCGGCTAAAATTGGGGGGAAATAGGCCTATGCTTCATATATACACCGCACTGAACTATTAAACGCAGGTGTTTTAATGTTTAATTACCTTATATGGAGTTCCTGCTACCACAGAGGAGATTGTCAGGACAGAGATGACTGTTTGGGAATGCCAAAGCCAAAGCATTCCCTGTCCTCTCGAACGCAACACACAAAGAAACGAATAACGTCCCTATCTAAATCCGAGTAACGATATACGTGTTCCTGATTTTGACAAAGAAACTCGTTACCGTGCTTGTTACAACAATAGTAACGTAGTTACTGTAATGCGTTAATAACATCCCCACACTGCATTTTACACACTTGTAATATGACACAATGTATGCTATAGGCTATTTGGTAAAAATGCTACTTATTCGCAACAATGTTTCAGTCTCTTCTTGATAAAAACATCAAAACATTTTGTGCAAAGCAGTTACATTGTTAAAGTCGTGTATCAAAATATCATCACCACAAATTATGTGGGATGCAAAGAAAAATGTGTAAAAATTTGTTTTCATGATACACAACTTGAGGAAAGATGGGCTTCACGCTTCAATTATCAGTGACCAAAACCAGAACATTTTAGCCACAATCATACATGCTACATCAGTCAAGGCCTAATACCATTCCTACTGTAAAACATGGTGGTGGAGGTTTTGAGGAAGTGTGAGCTACAAAGGCACAGGAAAGCAAGAAGAGCAAGATGAATGCAGTCCATCATCAATACTGGGAGAAAAGCCCAGAAGCTGTGCATGTAATCCAAAACACAAGGCCCAGTTAACCAATCATTAAATCGAGCAAAATAAAGTGTAGGTTCTGGAGTGGCCAACTCAGTCTACTGACCTTAATAAACCAGTCTGAGGAGACCTCTAATGTAAGGTTTTGGAAAAATGGGGAAAAATGAGCAGGTTTACCATCTAAAAGATAAAGGGTCCAATCCACAAATATGACTTGATGTATTAAAGAAGCTCTCATTAAGTTTATGCAACCATTTTCATGGCCATAAAAATCACTCAGAAATAGTTTTTTCTATTAGACTGTCCTGTAGTGTTGCAAACGGCAATTAAGTGCACCGCTCCACAACCCTGAATAGTGAATGAGGAACATGCAACGTGTGAGAGTGCGCTCCGCTAGCAATACAGCTGTACAGAACTCCCCCTACAGCTTTGGGGCGTTTAATGCATGGTTAAAAAACAGACCTACTGAGTGGATCTTGAAGAGGGGCAATACACAGGATATGTCGGCTTTGATTAAGTTGACATTCGGGTAGTTTGTGTTATGTTTTTTTATGATCTAAAGCTAGATGCACTTTACGGTGGCCCTGAAATGAAAACCACATTAACAAATTACTAAACACAAAAACATATTGAGAAACAAATAAATTCAGAAACGACAACAAAAGTGAGAAACACTAAAACAAATGAAGAATCACAAAAAATAAATCAGAAACACAAAAACAAATGAAGAATCACAAAAACAAAAGAAGAATCTCAAAACCATGGCAGGAAGCAAAAGCCACTTTTCCTTCCAAAATGTACGGCCTTGACGTGTATAGATGCTAAAGACACCATCTACACTGGATGCTCGCAGTTCATTAGGCTAACAGCTGATGGTAACCATAGACTCTATTGCTTGAGGGTGTGGGGGAGGGAGGGGAAGCCTACAAAACGTTTGCCTCAGGCTACAAGGGGGTGTGATTAACACTTGAAATAGACTACGGTATGTAGGGCTGGGCAATTAATCAAAAAGTAATCGTAATCAACATTCAGAACCTATAACATATTCTATAATATTCAATTGACCCATTTGTGACAAAAGAAGCTATTTAGACACTACAGGAAAGAAATGTTTATCGCTACATAGACTTGACAAAGTGAAGTTCTATGAGGCGGTGATGTCACTGTCCTGTATCGGTGTTAGAGATTTCCCAGTATGGCATTTATTTTTACGCCAGTCTTAATGTGAGAATAAAACCAAACAAATGAAGTAACTGTAATTATTATTTTTTTTATCCATGGTTAAACTAACTTGCCGTATTGAATGTACTTAAAAGGTGGAGAAACAGGCGTAGTGTCTGAAAGTCAATTATGAAACACGAATATAACTTCTCTCACTCCCAATCGGCGTTCTACGACCTGCCTGAATTATCAAACATGTTTGATAGCCTACTCCCGATTTTACGATTGGGGACTTTTGGAATGGCTATGATCTTAGAACACTCGGTGAGACGGGGTGATCGGCCCGACTAACCTACCATGGCCACCCCTGACTCTCGATCGGAACAAAAATCGTTACGATTCTCTTGTAGTGTGTGGTGGCCTTTAGTGTGTTATGTAACTAGTAAGATCTGATGGGAAGGGATTATTAAGGGCAAAAGGGTGGAATGTACAGAGCTTATTAATCCACTGGTGTTCTCTCAACTTCCTGTATGCGCTAAAGGTACAATGTGTAGCATTTTTTGCTGTTCATAATCTAAATCATAATCTTACCCCTTCACAAATATGTGCTTTTTCATGAATATTTACGACCACCATCAATTTAAAATATTCTAAATGGTCGATTTACATAGGCATGAATGGGTGCCGTTGCTCCATAGTCATTTGCCATCTTGAAATACATTAGCCAGTAAGGGACATAATAGGCTACATTAATGCTTCGCCGTTCGCGTTTTTCGACGTCACATTAAACTCAGGTAATGCTATGTGCCAGTCGCCTGGCAAGTTTTGAAAAAGAAAACAAGGCGGTTCACACACTCAAAATCCGAATTTCAGTAAAAGGTGTCGTCTTCTCCCAAAAAAGAAAAAGGATATTGGTCTCAAGATTATCACACACATGCTTGTTCCACTTGCGAAATTCCTACAGCTCATCACATATTTGAGATGATGGAGGCAGCGTCATACTGCTCTTAGTGGCTGTAATTGTAAATGACGTCCCCGAAATGGAGGGGTCCCCTTCAACGAGAAGGAAGAGTTTTTTAAACAGGTAGCCACTGTACAAGGGAGGCCAGGACAGACAGGGCAGGATAGATAAGAATAAGATTAATAATAGTGCAATACTAAAATGAGTGTATTGGGGGATAAGGTGTGTGTAGGTGTGTGTGTGTGGGGGGGGGGGGGGGGGATCTGGGGGGAAATCTGTTTGTCAGGAAGCTGGAAATCCATTGACATATAGCAGGAGATACAGTGAGGTGATAGAGTGAGGTGTTGAACACGAAGCTGAAGTCCACAAACAGTAGGTCCACTGACTTTCTTGCTCTGTAGGTGAACTGCAGGGGGTCCAGCTGGTGGCCTGTAGTGCTTTTGAGGTGGGATAATAATGCTCCAGGAATTTCTCCAACAATCTTGAACAATCTGGAACACCTGAAGATATTCATAGTGTTCGGCTTCAGTCAATGGATGTTCCCAAGTCTTGTCAGAGGTCATTCAAGCCCACAATTCATGAACTCAAAGACTGTTACATCGGTAGACAAAGCAGCCCCCAGATTGACATCAAGCTGCATAGTGAATGGGGGTGAAAAAGCTCATCACGCATCGGTGATGATGAATTTGCTGTGGATCTTAATACACTGAACAAACTGATCCGGGGTGGGGAGGGTATGTATCTCTTACTGGCAATGTGCCTCAGAAGGCAACAACCATTGCATACTATCCTGTGATAACATCCCCGTCATTGACAACAGGACAGTGAAATAATGTCTCTGTGTGTCTGCGGATGGGCAGCAGTATGTCATCACCACATTTGATCTTGGAGTCTGCATGTAGGCACACAGAATTGATCCTGTTTAATGAGAGTTTATCCTGAAAGTTGCATTGCACAAATCACCGGTGATTTTCAGTACAGACATGTACAATGATGACTCCATTAAAACATTAAATGAAAAAGGAGTTTTGGGGAAAAGCTTTTTGTTTGTGGAGGAAAAACTATACGTCCAAAAAACTGGAAAGGCTTTTTGATGAATGATGAAAACAAAGAGCACCTTATATAGGTAATGTTGGACACATGGAGCAGTAATGCTTTCTCCCAAATGTTTCATGGACATGATGTCACCTTGATTTGTCAGATTACATGTCCTGAATCAAAATATTCAGGACAGCTATGTTTCTATAAGCCATCTGGGAAACACTAAATTAATATATTGTTTGATTGGTTCCCTCGCGGACCACAGTGAGAAACACTGAACTAGACAAACAGCCCGTCGTCCAATCAGTGATGTCTCCTGTTGCTGACTGGTACCTACCTTTTCCGGTTTCATAATGTAATTGTGTTTCTCAATTTTGTTTTTGTGATTGTGTTTAGTAAATTGTTAACATGGTTTGCACTTCAGGGCCACCATAGCACCTTGACTGTATCTTGATTATATACAATAAAAATGTAATGGACTTTTTTTCCCCCAAAACTGTTTTTGGATACCTACTTTAGAGTAAACAGTGGCTATAACATATGTTTCTGTATGTCTTAAAGGGATAGTTCGGTTTTTAACACATTAAGCCCCTTTCACAGGTTGTCTAAAATGCAATAAAGTGGTTGACATCAAAATTTTGACAATTGCTTCTGTCTCGGCTATTTGGGAAATGTAGAATCGCCTCTGCCTGCCTTCAAAATGGCTAGCAATGGGCATGTGTTGTTTTTATCCTTAAAACACTGGTTTTAAAAAAGTGCTACTCACCAAGTGGTTAGTGGTGCTCAATGATGTTCCAAAACATGTATCATAGCGAAATAAAGTTTCCGTCATGTTTTATTTTGCACTTTGTTTATATGAAGGAGCAAATAGATCCCTATGGGACTTACAAAATGGCAAATAAAACATGACAGAAACTGTATTTTGCTACGATACTTGGGTTGGAACATCAGCAAGCGCCACTAATCACTCCATGAGTAGCACTTTTTTAAAAAACAGTGTTTTAAGGATAGAAACAACACATGCCCATTGCTAGCCATTTTAAAGGCAGGCAGAGGCGATTCTATATTTCCCAAATAGCCGAGACAGGAGCAATCAAGATTTTGGTGTCAACCACTTTATTTCATTTTAGACAACCTGTGAAAGGGGCTCAATGTGTTAAAAACTGAACAATCCCTTTAAAATGAAACTGTTCATTTGATATGTGGTGTTGTGTTTGTCATTGACTTTTAAAGCTAAATATTGATTAAAATTGTAAAGTTTTGCTTTTTTCCCCATGCACTCCAGGCCAAGTTAAGGTAACTAAATATGGTAATGTAAAAAACACAGAATTCAGAAAAATAAAAAGGTGGAATTTAGGAAAAAATCAAACGGAAATTGGGAAAAAATACAATGGATTTCATAGGGCCCTAATGCTGGCATTAGCTGATGTCAGAGGGATTCCAGTGAATCAGTTTACTCGATTTCCACTACCAGAGGCTAAAGCGGAGCAGTTCATTGCAGTTACAGTGATATTACAGTAGTGAATCAGTAATAATTGAAGAGCACATGCCTGTTTTTTATCTTTTTCCTCCCTGGAGAGTCTATATCCGAGTCCTTCTGGTTCTTGTTTGCTTTCTTGTCTTTGCTACTTTTGTCTTCTAGAAGAAAAATATGAAGAAAGTTGATTTAAAAAAGCATTCTTAAATATAAATACACAAATACATAGCTCCAGGGTGTCCACACAGTGAGTTTTAAATGACTTACTCTTCAACCTTTTCTCATCTGAGCTCTCCTGGCTGCTTGAGTCAAGTTTATCCTTTAGGTCATTCTCAAAACGGGCAAGATCAGCATCCAGCCGGCGAATGTGTTTATCTACCTGAAAATAATACTTTACATTTACTGCATGTCATTCAAAGCAAATGCTAGCTATGGTTTTTGGGAACATTCACTAACCATTTCATATATCTGCATAGAAAGTTGCACTTTGTCATCACTGTACTCTTTGCATTTTGTATAAGCATTTTCAATCTTCTGCAGGTGCTGGACACGTTCTTCAGACGCCAACTTCTTTACATTTGCAACATACTCTTCAGCAAGTTGATCAATTTCGGCCTTTTGCTCTGTATATATTAGAGTGACAACACCTGGTTTTAGTATTATTTCTCAACCCATGTCCCACATAGGCATAATCACTAAATTGTATCTGGTTATGCAGCTCTATCGTTACACCCCCACCCCAAAATTCTTTAATCGTATGCTTTAAAGGACAGCGTCCTGAGAAAGTCTCTGCCTATGACTACCTAACCTAGATGTTTAGATTGATGAGAGGCTCACAGGTCTACATCAAGAAGCTGGTATAACGTTAGAAGTTAAAGGGATAGTTCGGTTTTTAACACATTAAGCCCCTTTCACAGGTTGTCTAAAATGCAATAAAGTGGTTGACATCGAAATTTTGACGATTGCTTCTGTCTCGGCTATTTGGGAAATGTAGAATCGCCTCTGCGTTGTTTGTTTCTATCTTTAAAACACTGGTTTTAAAAAAGTGCTACTCACCAAGTGGTTAGTGGTGCTCAATGATGTTCCAAAACATGTATCGTAGCGAAATAAAGCTTCCGTCATGTTTTATTTGGCACTTTGTTTATATGATGGAGCAAATAGATCCCTATGGGACTTACAAAATGTCAACCTTTTTGTAACCTGTGAAAGGGGCTCAATGTGTTAAAAACCGAACTATCCCCTATTTTATTTTAACTTTCTAATTTCTGACATATGGACATGTTACATGACCTTCATCTCAACAGGCTTTGTGCATGACAAAGAAGGGGCTATGTCTAAGTTTAACTACCTTCTGTTCTGTTGTCCAACTCGGTCATCAAAGTGAAGTTCCTTTGAAGTTCGAATGGCAAACCTTCAATACCTTGGAGAGAAAAGTCTAAAATGACTTGCATTCATCATTCAGCATTTATCCAAACATTTAGTTAAAATGTATAAATTTGTCTGTATTCCAAGCCGCCACCAAAATAATCATCCTTATGGAATAGTGTATCGTTAGATTATGATGTCTAATCTAAATTGCAGCAGGGTGGTGCGTGGATGCATTACAAGCAGTTGATTTATTATAGCAAATTATTCATTACCATATGCTAACTACGTTATAATTGAAAAGTTGATGTAAATTACGAGCCCGCTACCAGCAGCCGTCCAACGTTAACGTTGTTTTCTTATTCATGAAAACTACATCTATCGTAAATTTTAAATCTTTATGTGGACTATCATGAAACAAAATGCACTACTAAAGTGGATTCAATGAACTTACTGTCCAGATAATGTTCCAAGTACACAGCTTTAGCCATATTTGTTGTCGATAATATGACTTTCACTTCATCTCTCCCGCGCTAGTAAATCACTTCTTCTTCTTTTACTAGACGGATTACGATCGTGCATGTATATACCGCCACCTACTGTACAGGAGTGTGTGAAGGGACAGGTTAGACTTTATTAAAAAAAAAAAAAAAAAAACAATTAGCTTTGTGTTCTTAAGATACGTGACGAATGTGTGTTAGGAATGTCTGCTTCCATTTCTACCCATTCTTGTCTTTGATTAGACCTATTGTATTTTCTGCAATCAAATAAAACATGTTCCACATCTTCCTTAACTTTACATTCTGTACACAGACCATCACTTTTTGCCTAATATTTGAAATGTTCCTTCATATAAACAAAGTGCCAAATAAAACATGACGGAAGCTTTATTCCGCTACGATACATGTTTTGGAACATCATTGAGCACCACTAACCACTTGGTGAGTAGCACTTTTTTAAAACCAGTGTTTTAAGGATAGAAACAACACATGCCCATTGATAGCCATTTTGAAGGCAGCCAGAGGCGATTCTACATTTCCCAAATAGCCGAGACAGAAGCAATCGTCAAAATTTCGATGTCAACCACTTTATTGCATTTTAGACAATCTGTGAAAGGGGCTTAATGTGTTAAAAACCGAACTATCCCTTTAAGATACGTGACGAATGTGTGTTAGGAATGTCTGCTTCCATTTCTACCCATTCTTGTCTTTGATTAGACCTATTGTATTTTCTGCAATCAAATAAAACATGTTCCACATCTTCCTTAACTTTACATTCTGTACACAGACCATCACTTTTTGCCTAATATTTGTAATGTAGCGTTAAGACCAGTGTGCCCTAATCTTAATCTTGTATGTCACCTCCTCTTTTCTGTTAAGACCCATAATTATAATTCTCTTCCCCCACACATGATTTTGTCAAGTTTTGTGATTTTCACAAGTATTGTCTACAGGAATCATTCTCCCATTGTTTTTGCCATCTTTTCATAATTTCGGTTTTAATTAGAGATTTAGCTTCCCCTTTACCTAATGGAATATGTATTTCAATCTGTCTGTTTTCTAGTGCCTTTTTGGCTGTTTTATCTGCCACTTCATTGCCCTTGATTCCTGTATGTTCAGGCACCCAACAAAACTGAAGAGAAATTTCCCAGGTTTCTTAGGTTGGCTAATAGATGTTTCATTTCAATGACTACATCTTCTCTTATGGATTTTCCTGATATGAAGCTCTGTAGAACTGACAATGAATCAGTGCATGACTGACCTTATGGGTTTGATATCCTCAATCCATCTCAATGCAGAGATTATTCTGGTGATTTCAACTGAGTAAACTGACAAGTAGTTAGTCAGTCTGTATATACCAGTGCTACATTTACCAGTTACTGTATGTCTTTGGATCCATCTGTGTATAGGCCTATCTGTATCCACAGAATGATGAATTCACAACGTTTTTGCAGAAGATTGCAAAACTTTGCTGATTTGGATGGTGCTTCTTTTCTTCCAGCAGATCTATATTAACCATATTTTTTTCATATGAAGTATGTTTTCCCCTGGTTATAGACACATAGTTGACACATATTTCTCTAGTCTTTGTGTGTGCTCTCAGTCGCGCTGGGGAGTGACGCTACTTTGCTAGCATTTAGCATCATTACTTCCAAACGGGGGTTAGAAGCAATCAAGCGCTTTCACATTTTCCCTATTTAAATATGGTTACGTGAGTTGTTACATGACCAAGTATGGTTACACAAAAGAAAACGTGTCAGTTTTCTAAGCGGATAAAAAGGATAAATATAGTGTATGGCAGAATTATACTTGGGAGCACTTATCTTGGCACTAAGAGTAATATCATCACTCCTGAAAAATCCTCTCCCCCTCATCAACGTGAACGCCTGCCCCAAGTACATTAGAGTATAAGCTAAGCGACACTCAATATAATTCAATGGAGCACATTGAGGGAGCTACACTTTTTCAAGCTAAGATGTTTAAACAGTAATTTCCATGCCAGGCGTACATCTAAATCAAATTGGCACGAGTTGTTAAATATGTTGATGGATTGTCACCTAATGACTAATAGATTTAGTGAATATAAACTTAATATAATACAATATAAAGAATATAAAGGTTAGGCCAACACACATGCAGGCCTAAAGGTAGGTTAACTGTACAACGTTGTCATATTTGAAATGTCATATATGCATTTTATTTATCATAGAATTCATTATACATACATGTACTTTTACAATAATTGGTTTACAAGAAAAATGCCGTTTACACAAGTAGATAAATAAGAATAGTTAACAGAACCTTTATTTGCCATGGATTTGAATCTAAATATTATTTATTGAACATTTTCCTGTAAGAACAGTTGTTATGTTGTGAGCCCAGTCACTTAACAAAACGCTGGTTACGAATGTAACCGTGGTTCTATGAATAGTGGAAGGCCGCCAGAGGCGATAAACATAGTGGAAGATATCATGCACTCGCGCATGGCTACGAGAACTTAATGATTGGTTGTCCTCTCGTGACATCATGACACTTCAATATATACAATGCCTACAAGTTCGTCATGATCTGTCTCCAAGGTCATTCTCGCAAACCGAGTGACCAAGGAGTCTGGTGGTCTTCCACTATTCATAGAAGCACGGTTACATTCGTATTCTTCATTCATTCATACTTACAGACCACCAGAGGCGATAAACATAGTGGAAGACTTATACTACCAAGTCACAAGAAAAAAGACACCATAGTTAAAGTTCAACAACTTTTTATGGAAAGCACACAGGTGCACACAACACAACAATCCTAGCCCTCACTAGGAAGTACTGCTGCAGAGACCGGAGGAAGCGGAACCACGTTCAACCGGTAAAACCTTGAAAAAGTGCAGGGCGTAGACCAGATAGCCGCAGCACAGATGTCGGCAAGAGTTTTGCCCTTCAAAGCCGCCCAAGAGGTTGCAACAGCGCGTGTCGAGTGGCACCTCACAGAAGCGGGAGCTGCTTTGCCAGCAGAATGATGTGCAGAAACGGTAGCATCCGAGACCCAGTGCGCCAACCTCTGCCTCGAGAGGGGCGCTCCTTTCTGACAGACCCCGAAGCGCCACTGTGCGGTCGCTGAAAGATACAGTCACATTGCACGCACTGGACATAATGGCAAGCGTGATCCATCATCAGCTTGAAAAGCAGCCAAAATGGGGACAGCACCTTAGGCAAAAAAGCAGAGTTAGGCCACAGAGTAACCTGGTGGTCATCAGGTCCCCATCGCATACATGGAGCACTCACCGAGAGGCGTGAAGTTCCCCAACTCTTTTGGCAGATGTGATAGCCAATAAAAATCCATTTAATGTCAGCATGTTTTAGAGGCTCAAACGATGGTAAGCATAGGCCGTCGAGAACAGTGTGCAAGTCCCAGGAGGCAACGGCAACTCTCGGCCGTGGGTGTAACCTTTCTTGCGCCTTTCAAGAAGGCCACCACTAATGAGCGCCTAAGGACGCCCCATCCATAGGAGCCCTATTGGCTGACAATGCAGCGACATACACTTTCAGCGTGGCTGGAGTGCTTCCTTCATCCAGGAAATGTTGTAAGAACTCAAGCACTGCTGTCACAGAACACTCAGTAGGGCTTAGATTGTGAGCAACACACCAAGCACTGAAAAGTTTCCACCATACATTACCCTTGTGGACTCAGTGTTTTTAACCCCCTCTGAAC
The DNA here is from genome assembly GCA_017657215.1 of Limnothrissa miodon. Lineage (NCBI taxonomy): Eukaryota > Metazoa > Chordata > Actinopteri > Clupeiformes > Clupeidae > Limnothrissa > Limnothrissa miodon. Next base: position 2,317 of record JAGFZM010000117.1, on the reverse strand, counting down.
AATCCATGATGCTCTGGTTCCCCCTAGTGGCCAGACCCAAAGTTTCATCCTAAAAAGAACTTTTGCAACAGATGAAACCATGGCATGATTGGCCACCTGGGAGCTATCAAAAGTACCCTGTGGCCCGTTTCCTGAACCTGACTTAACACTGCCCAGATCAGTGGTATCGGAAGAAAGGCATAAAGCAGGAGGTTCGGCCACTCGTGGGCCAGAGAATCCCTGCCCAGAGACTCCAGCTGTTCCCCAAACCACAGGGGACAGTGTGTGGTCTGTTTCGAGGCGAACAGGTCCACTGCTGCTGCACCGTAAGTGTTCCAGATCATTTTCACCACCTCTTTGTGTAAACACCAATCTGCTGGCCTCAGGCCCACCCCTGAGAGAGACCTTGTGCTGTCCTGATGATTGATGTGAAATACCACAGAGGTGTTGGCGGTCCTAATCAACACGTTTTCCCACCAGAACATGCTTGAAATGTTTCATAATCAGGAATACTGCCTGTAATTCTAGAAAGTTGATATGACATTGTTTCATGTGAGGGCTCCAGTGGCCGCTCACCCCTCAATGCTGCCACACACTGCCCCAGCCCATGAGGGAGACGTCCGTCGTGATTACCTCCCTGTGTGCAGGAGGTGGGCCCATAGGCACTCCGGACAGCAGGAAGTCCTCCTGACGCCAGCACAATAGACACGAGCTGCAACTTTCTGTCACCCGTACCAGTGTCTGCTTGTTGTGCTCTGCAGACAGACGCAACACAATCAGCCACCGCTGAAAGGGGTGTAAGTGCAGACCTAGCTGAACAACTGTGGTTGCTGCCGTGAGTAGTCCTGCCAGCCTCAGTTGTCAGTACTCAGTAGTAGAAAGCAACTCCTTAATCAGAAAAAGCTTTTGTTTGAAATGGGTGGAAGTTTAGAGGAGAAAAAGACAGTACAGAAAAAGATCAAATTCATGGTAATGGAATGTGAAACGGAATGTGGAATGGAATGTGAAACTTGAAAACTATTTTAGAGCTGACGCTAGGAAAGCACGGCAGGGAGTCCAGACTATCACAGGATATAAGCCTAAGAGCCACCTTATGGTGGTAGACAATATTGTAGATTTGACTAACATGATTTTAAAGCAGAAGAATTTCAGATCAACATGGAATTAATAGGTATGAGTGGGGCGAACATTGACATTTCTATTGTTGATGTTAAGTCACATTTCAGATGTGTAAACCCTAAGAAAGCCTGTGGGCCTGATGGTGTTAGTAGCAGGGCACTGATAATGTGTGCAGATCAGTTAGCACAGCCCTTCTTTAGGTTGTCTCAGCTGTCATTAGACACTGGTGTTGTTCCTAACCTGTGGAAAAAATCCCTTGTAGTGCCTGTACCAAAACACAATAAACCCAAAGAACTTGATGACTTGCGCCCAGGGGTGTGTTTTGTCTCCAATTCTTTATATACTAATGACTGTCAGTCTGCAACATCAGCACTTATTATAAGTATGCTGATACAGCACTGGTAGGTTTCCTATACAGTTCAACCCATCATTTTTCAGTGAATGTAAAGAAGACTAAAGAGATGGTTATTAACTTTAATAAGAAAGGAAGTATAGTGCCTCAATCAAGCAGTAATGGGGAACTAGTAGAACAGGTTACAACTTTGGGTGTTGAAATTGATAATAATAATAGTTGAAATTGATAATAGTTGTCTCACAGAATGTGCACTGACCAAGACAAAGAAACTGCAGCAGCGTATGGTTTTCTTGAGAAAAATGAACAATTTTAGGCTGGATAGCTGCATTCTTCAAAGGTTCTACAAAGTCCTTTTGCTGAGTATTCTGTCCTTCTGCCTCATCTGCACATTTTGTAATATGCATGTTAAGGACAGTAAAAAACTCCAACTCATCATTAATGTTGCCAGTAAGATCATAGGAACCAACCAGGTATCTGTAGATCAGCTGTGTAATGAGCTGATCCTAAAAAAGTCAGACCAGATCCTCAGTGACCCAGAACATCCTCTATTCTCAAAATTTGTTGGTATCTACAGGTTAAATTGCAGAATTCTGCAAAGACCAATTAAGACAGAGGTATAACAAGTCCTTTGTGCCCACAGCTATTAGAACATACAACCACGGACTCAAAACTGGGGGACACTAATACCCTTACTCACTTACCCCATACCTCTGATTATTTATTGTGTACGAAGTAAGGCAAGTCCAGTATTGTTCTTCGCAAGTATTTTCTTATTATTATTATTCCGTCGGATTTTTAAGCCGCTACTCCTCCTAGGGCTTTCGAGTTAGAGACACCGTTCCAACTCTGACACGTCCGGCCTGA
>JAGFZM010000116.1:25688-35725 GCA_017657215.1 Limnothrissa miodon | reverse complement strand
CCATAGATATATATATAGAATGGCCATTCTATATATATATCTATGGTCATAACCTTCTCCTCCTCTGCTTTATCCTCCTCTTCATGTGTCCCTTTTTCTCTTATTTATATTCATATGTACAGCTCTCATCTCTCTAAATGTAAAGGGAAAAGGAGCCCTTACTGTAGGAATTATTTGTTTTAAGAAATAGTTTAGAAACCACTCCTCTGTTCAGTTCTTGGTGGTGGCATAGCTGCCTGTCTCAAATAGTGTACATTCTGGAAAGTAGTGATTAAGTGTCAGAACAATCAGTAAACACAGAAGGCTGTAGATAAAAACCCATATCTTTTTTATTGTAATGCTGATAGGAACCATCACACGCTGAGGTAAGTGAGATCATCCGGAGTAGCAGAGAACGTCAGAGATGCCCCCACTGCAGCACACAATGACACCAAAGTCACTCAGCTCCAAAATCCACAATTAAAAACAACTACAGACGCCAGCAGTGTCTCCCCCCCTAGTCTCCTGTATGCTTTCACAGTTTCGTTGAGAGGTCTGTCCGTCACCCCGACGACCATCCACCCATGTCAGGGCCAGCAACATCCGGCTGGCTGAGATGCTTTTTTATGTATGTCTGAAGTGACTTTCGTTTCAACTGATGTAAAAAATAAATATTCTTTAGTTCATGTTTTCTGGTGTTTTTTTTTTGTTTAGCATTTATGTTTTGCTTTGCTTTGCTTGTTTGTCTACTTATTGGCATGAGACCCTCATGAGGATGAGCTGTGTGTATGTATGTGTGTGTGTGTGTGAGTGTGTTTGGCGTGTGTGTTGATCTCAATGCTACAATTTTTGCTGCTGATGAAGGTCATGACCTTGGCACTTCCCCCTTTTCTAAGGGCACTGCAGGTTGTGGGTGTCAGGGGTCAAAGTTCAGGGATCAGAGGTCAAAGTATGGTCTCTCTGCAGACACTGATGAGGCTCTGAGGGCGGTTTGGAGTGGGGGCTGAGGTGGGGTTTGATCCTTGTGGCCCGGAAGTATCCGAGGGGTTCTGGGCGTTGTGGGATGAGTGACGCAGGGGGGAGGAGGGCGAACTCAAAGCGCCACAGCTCTGCAGGTGGAGGTCCTCATGGAGCCATTTTCTGGGGCTTCCCACTGCCCGCTGGGACTGGGTCATCACCTGGAGGTCCACACACAGTTCAGCATTGGAGAGCAAAAGTAGTATCTTTTTTTTCACAGACTCTCATTCTATACAGATTCTCATTTTAAACCAACAATGACAATTTGTGGACATTTTTTTCTATGTTGTTCCTTCACACAAAATAAAAAATAATGGAATAAAATGGAAGAAACATACCTGTATATACAATACTATAAACATGTCTATTTTCATACATCCTTATATAGCAATCTACATACTTATGTGTTTCCAGGTACGTACAGTATGTGACTATTAACATTTTTCCAGAAAATGTGTCCTGTTAATAAACTGACAATGGGTGCAGGATGCCGTGGAGTGTTTGGAGTGTGTGTGTGTGTGTGTGTGTGCACCTGATCTATGACGTTGGCACTGAAGATGGCTTCATCCATATGTCTCTCGTCGGACTTGATGACATATCGGATGCTGTTGACCACCTGCTGGATCTCTGGGGGCAACCCGCAGCTGGACTGTTCCAGAAACTTGGCCACAAGCACCTTGGTGTCCTTGTAGGTCTTGAGGTCAGCCAGCGAGTGTGGCCGCTCCTGGGAGGTTGATGACGCCACTGTCCGCGGCTTCAGACGGAGCTCCGCTTTTCCCCCCTCTCTTGACTTCCGGCCCCCAGTGCGGGTGACAGGTTTTGGGGGGCCCAGCGTAGATGCTGTTGCCTCTGGTTGTTCTGAGCAATCAGATTAGTTATTTCTTATTAGTTATTAGTTAATTCTTAGTTAATTCTTAATTCTTATAGTTTGTTTAATGACTGGTGGATTAAAAGTTGATGGATGAGTTGGATGTGCGAATGGTAGCATACCTTGCTCAGGTGAGATCTGTGGAGAAGAGCCTTCAGGGGGATTGTTACCTGGAGAAGTACAGCAACAGCTGTCACCTGTGTCAGACAGACAGGTAGGTGTACTCAGTAAAGAATCTTAACAAACAGGCTAGATAGGCATCGAGCACGCATCAAAATACCAAGTACTACCGGAAATGTGAAAACTGCAGTGGTCTACAGTTCACATTGTACCCACAGGCCAGGAGATGTAATCTCTTGATATTCCCATCTCCAGTTAGAGCTAATGAAACTTTCTGGATAGAAAGTTAAATGTCTACAAATTCCAAACGAGGTCCAATTGCCTATAACTGAACACTATGACTGTGTGTGTGTGTGTGTGTGTGTGTGTGTGTGTGTGTGTGTGTGCATGTAGGGAAGGCACAGATACTTCTTAGAGGTCCGGAAACTGCAGATAATCTGAGAGAAAGAGGATTTTTTTTACATGGCATACAGCCGCACCATTTACTGGATACAACAGCTATGAAGCCTGTGGCGGATCATTACTACAATACGAAGATAATGTGTAGTCCCACTACTGTACTAATTTAAAAACAGCATACTAAATCATTTTATAAACTTAGTGAACTCAAACAAGCTAATATTCTCTTCATACTAAAAAAAATCCCTGTGCCATTTCAGAAACAGATAGATATTGTTTGGCAGTCCTTTGCATGACAAAACTTGAAAAACAGGCTAAACATGTAAAATGTTACATACTTTCTCCAGGCATATTTCAACTGTATACTACATATTTTATATGTGTTTGTATTACCTGAAAAATCCAGAATTTAAAAACACAGTACAATTCTATGTGGTTTCCCTCTTTCTAATATTCTGCTATAATCACCTATGTAGTATAGGCTGCATGCTTGGCTTAGGGGCCGATATCGATATCGGTATCGATATCGACAATGGCATTGATATTGTTTAAATCCCATCAATTCCCACTCCTACTCCCTCCACATTCAATTTTTTGCACATCCAAGCCATCCGGTTTCAAAGCTTCCATTTACCAGTGCACCCCTAAGCTAACTAAGCAATGCTTAAATGATCAAAACAAGATGAAACAATGACGCTTCTCGTGTGAATAGGCCTCACTCACTAATCTTTCTGGGAATTAACTTAAACTTGTTTTTTGAGGTACCATTTGAAAACCTGTGTTGGTGAATGTGAATCTTCTTGGAAATTGAAAAGGACAAAAGAAAGGCATAGGAACACAAGTTCACTTGACAATAGAAAGGAAGAGAAAGTGAGAGAGAGAGTGAGAGAATAGTGAAGTGACAGAAAGAGAAGAACATTTTCCAGTACCTGTGGACACTGATGTGCAGGAGACTGGGTCACTGGTGGATCGTACTATCCGTGCCAGCTTCCGGTACCTTCTCCCAGCGGCCCGGAACGCTCGTGGCCGATCGCAGGGTGCAGGGCCGGAGGCCGGTAGGGAGGAGGTGTGTGTGGAGGAGGATGAAGGAGACCAGACGCTGAAACAGAGACGGGTGCCGCGGGAACGAGCATGAGTGGAGGAGGAGGAGGAGGAGGGTGAGGGGACGGGAGCGGCTGCAGAGGTGGAGGAACCGGGGGCTCCTGGGCCAGAGGTAGAAGGTCCCACAGGAGCAGAGCAGCAACAGGAGGGGGAGGAGGTGCCCGCTGTGAATGGTAAGGTCATTTTCTTTCCAGACCGTGAATCCCGGGAATTACGCCTCTGGGAAGATTCCGAATTTTGGGAATTCCGGGAGCAACACTCACGTTCTTCTTCTTCTCGGGTGACATTTTCAGTGGAACGGGAGGTCGGCGTAGGGAAGTGGCGAAAGCGTTGCGGAGTGGAGCGATGGCTGCTGGGCTCAAGGCTGGTGCAGCTTCCATCGGTGGGGGTGGGGGTTGGGCCGGCATTCCGAAGAGTTCCATAAGGAGACATGTCGGAACCCTGCACCTCCAGGGAACACAGGTCTTCTGATGAGCAGTTGGGGTCTGGCAGATCCGCCAGCTCCGACACCATCAGTGATGCACTGTCCACAGAGGCTACAGACACACACACACACACACACACACACACACACACACACACACAGACAGACAAAAAACACAATAAGTAAAAAACTTTTGTAATAATAATAATAATAATAACAATAATAAATAAAATGCTTTTTTTTCAGAACATTATGAGGGCAAATGCAGGAGCCTCAGCCATATTGTCTGGCCACTTCCATTAAGCTTAGCTTTCCCTGGCAAAATCTCCAAGTAAAGCCTCCCTATCTGCGGTGGCTAAAGCCCTCTCTCCGCTCTGGGGATAGGCACACCGGCGAATCCCACTCACAAAGGCACTGCAGCAAAAGGGTCACCTTCTGAACTCAGTGTGGCACTGCGTACAATGCACCGGGATCATCCCCAGCATATGGGAGAGCCTTTAAGAAGATTCGCAGGCTCACAGTCTAATGTCTCCTACTGGTCATCACTCCTCTCTCTCTCTCTCTCTCTCTCTCTCTCTCTCTCTCCCTCTCTCTCTCTCTCTCTCTTGTCCTCGGGCTCCATTTAGTGGTGAATGAAACTGACTTAACCTTTTTTGCTTTTCCGTGGCTGTTATTCAATGAGACCATTTCCCAAATCCTTGGTCTTTCCCCTCTGAGATGGGTTAGGGTTGTGTGAAATGCGTGCAAATGACAGCACTCAGCTTTGAGATTTGAGAAAATGAGAGACTTATCATAATAGTAAAACATAGGGATGTAAAGAGGAGATAAATGTGAGTAGAGTGAGTGAGTGTGTGTGTGTGTGTGTGTGTGAGTGAGTGTGTGTGTGTATGTCAAGACTGGGACAGTAGATTTTAAAATGCTTTAGACTGAGTTAAGACCAAGTCTTTAAGGAATCAAGACCAAATACAAATCTCTAGATAGATATTTTGGCAATAGGCACTTTAAATAATAGCCGTTTAGTTCTTGTTCTCAATAACAATGAACCCGTCATCTCCTACTGTCGGGGAACTACAACACAAATGTGTGTATGCACGCCCGCATGTGTATGTATGTGTGTGTGTACTTGTGCGATTGCCATGTTACCTTGAGTACTAAGACCAGCTGTTGTGTTGCGATCACAAAGACTCGACTCGGTGCCTTGCTGCTCTAGACTGGTAGTGACCTGAGAGAGAGAGAGAGAGAGAGAGAGAGAGAGAGAGAGAGGGTAATACTTGAGTTATCATTGAGCCTTGACACAACATTGTTTACAGAGGATAATTTCTATGCTGTGAGTTTGTTTGTTGAGCAAGAGGGAGAGAGAGAGGGGGGGTGGGGGGGCGAGAGCAAGAGAGAGAGAGGGAGAGAGAGTCAGGGGAGTAAGGAGGGTGGGGAAAACAAGCAAGCGAACATCTGGCTGAATACTGCAGCCATTACAGGGACATCTGCCGCCTGCACTCTGCTGTGGAGGACCACCAGGGGGCAGTGTTAGAGCACACTTAGCTTTGACTTCCACCGCAGCATCCACTGTTTGAGGACACAAGGCCAATGTGTGTTTGTAGGTGAACATGTGTGTGTGTGTGTGTGTGTGTGTGTGTGTGTTTCTGTTAGCACAGAGCATGCCCTTACTTTCTGTTCGATATCAAAATATAATATCCACCGAGTGGCGCAAAAGGGGTACTGATTAGAGTGTTCCTGATACGTCTATCTCGATGTCTCTGTTACACAGAAACATTACACACACACACACACACACACACACACACACACACACACACACACAGTAGCCCCACTGCCTTGATGTTCTCCCTGCTCTTCAGAGCAGCCCTGTATAGGGCGATATAAAGGCAGGTAAGGACAGGAGGGGAGAAAACTGCAGTGGGCACTGAATTTCCCAGACACACACACACGCACACACACACAAACAAGAATGAACAAACAAGAATGCTAAATGAGGTAGTTGTATAGACATTACTGACATTAGAGTACCCCAATCTCCGTTCACTGCTCACTTGTCAGAGTGCACGTACACAGACACATACACATGCACTGGTGCACACACACACACACACACACACACTCACACACGCAATTGCTGAAGCCTTCGGTTCATTGGTTCCTTCATGTATTTTGTTCACCTTAATCCCCAGCAATCTCCACACTGCATTCAGAGCAGGTGAGAGAATGTTCCATTGCACTGACCTCTCTCCGCGGTGGCTTTGTCTGGGAGCCACGCTTTAGGCCAGAGGCGTCTGCCCTGCGATGGGAAAAGCCCCCTCAGAATCCCTCTGTCTCTTTCTCTCCTCACACATTTCATTTAGCTCTAGTTAAAAGGCACCAAGGAGACCACACACACACACACACACACGCACACACACACACACTCACATACAGCTTCCCCCCCAAAAAAATGTTGTTTGAGAGACACTTGTGTGGCTCTTTAAAGGCTTCTCGTCTCCGTTTCGGCTGGCAGCTGCGGGAGAAATCAATGGCAAAATCATACGATGACAAAGGAGGAGGGAGAAGAAGGGAGGATGGGGATGAAGGGAGGAGGGGGAGGAATGGAGGAACGGAGAAAGCAGAGAATGAATTTTCTTTGAAATGAAATTTCATTGCAGCCGCATTCCACAGAACACGGATGGCAAGTCTTTATTATACATCTCTTAGCCCCTCTTGACAACCTTTCAGGAAGAACGGCTAATGCATGTGTGTGTGTGTGTGTGTGTGTGTGTGTGTGTAGTATGTGGTACACGTGCAGAGTGTGTGTGTGAGTGTGTGTGTGTAGTACGTAGTATACTTGCAGTGTGTGTGTGTGTGTGTGTGTGTGTGTGTGTGTGTGTGTGTGTTTGTGTGCTCAACGAAGGTACCATGAATGAATGTGTCTGAACTGAAGTAACCACCCCGCTTACTCTAAACCAATAGCTCGAATCCGCGTTCACCCAAGGGAGGGAGGTGGGGTCACTGCTTGTGCGGCAGAGACACGTTTATCAGATAGATAACAAAAGAGAACCAGAGACGAGTTTTATTGTATAAGTCTCATTTAAAGATGTCTGTACATTATGTACAAGCGTAGCCATTCTATATCATGAGTCCGAGAGGGGGAGAGATATCGAGGAGCAAGAAAGAAAATTGTATTGCACTGTGCATGACCTTGTCTCCATGGTGACCTGCATTTTGAGGTCATGTCCTGTCATTTTGGAAGGACGGAGGTGTCAAAACCCTCTAAATGAGCTCAAATCACAAAGAAATTACATTTAGCAATTCAAACGTCTACACTGGGGGAAATTTTCTGTCTGTTATAATAAAGTTATGACCTGGATGGGAAACAACTAATACAACTCCCCCACTTATTCTCTCTATCTCTCTCTTCCTCTCGCTCACACACACACACCACACACACACACACACACACACACACTATCCCACCCTAAATTGGTGTAATTTCCATTTCAGCACACTACAGTTTCCTTCTCAAACACCCTGAGGGGTTTTCTAAGCAATGGGTGTGTTCTCTCTCAAAGACCTTTCACAGCTCTGTTTACAGTATTGTTCCAGTAGTTCATTTTTTCCAGAGGCTTTTCTGCATTATCTATTTAATGTAATAGTCTATCATGAATCATGAAGACAAATCTCAAATAAGGAAATTAAATGTCATGATCAGTCAAACGAGACACTAAAGGAAAGACTTACAGTAACAAAAGCCATTTGCAGTGTAGTAGTGTGTGTGTGTGTGTTGTGTGTGTGTGTGTTTGCGTGTCCTCGCGTGTGTATGTGTGTGTGTGTGTGTGTGTTTGTATTGAAGAACTCTGCTGGCAGGGGTTTGGCCCACCAGACTCAGGTGTGGGGAGCTTAGAAGGATAGAGAGGGAAACAGTGTGTGTGTGTGTGTGTGTGTGTGTGTGTGTGTGTGTGTTTTTTAAACTCACCTGCTTGTCAAGACTTTGGCCCACCACAGACTTGTTTGGTGTGGGGAGCTTAGAAGGATAGAGAGGGAGGGAGACAGTGTGTGTGTGTCTTTATAAACTCACCTGGCTGGCAGGGGTTTGGCCCACCACAGACTCGTATGGCGGGGGCAGCTCAGAGGGGTAGAGGGAGCCTGGGCTGTTGATGGGCACTCCATAGATGGCACTGAAGGGGGTGTGGGGGAAGTCCAGATGAAGACCCCTGCGATAGGACAACAGCCACAGGGTAAATATACCATACTGACAACCAATCAGAGCTCTTTATCCACACAACAGTCATCATTCAGTCAGTTGAAATGAACTGAAGTGGAAGGACTACTAAAATCTGATTAACTGGAAACACACAAGTAAATAAATCAGGAATTATGATGCCATACATTTTTATTTCCAAATCGTTAATTATAGTCACTGTGTCCATATGTTATGCTATGCTATGCAGGAACACTTGCTAGTCAGTCCTGTCAAGTATTCATACTCCTTTAGAGTAACGCACAAACACACACAATCACACACATGCACACTCCAAGGCATGCTGTGCACCCATTGTCAGTAAAAAAAATTATTTCAGTTAATTCACAGCTAATATTTTTGGGAAAATGTAAATAGGGACACACGCACACACACACACACACACTCACACTGTTCATAAACAACAGAGGCTGGTGCCTCATGTAAAAATCCCTTCTAATATCTTGGGCAAACATGTGCTATGAATATGAGCTAAACCAGAGCCGTAATTTTATCTGCAATCAACTGCAATCAACATCAGATCCGGGAATCAGAGTAGGAAGACTTCCAACCGGGAACACTCTTTCCATTGCACCAGACACACACACACACACACACACACACACACATAGACACACACACAGTCTGTGATGCTAATACAACAGCTATAGTACAATACACATTTGGTGGTGTGTGTGTGTGTGTGTGTGAGAAACAAAAAAAACACAACTTATAGATAGACGTCCTATAGATAGACACACACACTAACACACATCCTATACACACACACACATGTATATGCACACATAAGGGTGGATTCAAACCACATCCCATCACTTTGATTAATGTGCCATCCCCCCTGCACTCTGCAGCTAAGGATTCTGGGTAAGTGAAACACTATTTCCTCTACATCACTGATGATGTCATCCCCAACCCTTCCTCCCTGTCCGATTCCCTTGCTTAAGACGACACATTGTGACCTCCTTATTTTTATTTACAGTCTCCGGGACAACCCCGTGTGGGCCCCTGTCTTAGGCAGCTACATCATGGTCGCCTTACCGACCACAAATCCCTCTGACATCCCCAGAATAAGGGGAAGTGTGTGTGTGTGTGTGTGCGCGCGCATGTGTGTGTGTGTGTGTGTGTGTGTGTGTGCATGTGTGTGTTTAAGTTGGCACATATGAATATATTCCAACACAGTTTCAGATGCCTGAACTACTGAGGGCATCTACAATCTCAGAAAAATAGAGAGAGAAGAGAGGGAAAAAGAGAGAGGGAGGGTGAGAGGGAGAAAGAGGTGGAAACGAGTTGCAGGGATAAGGGAAAAGGAAAGATGTTGGGTGGGTAAAAGAAGAAGTGAGAAATTTAGGGAGAAAAAGTAGGAGAGCAAAAGAGACAGGGGAGAGAGAGAGAGAAAGAGAGAGGGGAGAGAGAGAGAGAAAGAAAGAAAGAGAGAGAGAGAGAGAGAGAGAGAGAGAGAGAGAGAGATGTACTTGACTGTAATTCTCCCTGTGATGCTGAGCATATAATCCTACAGAGGCCTGATGTGGACTAACAGAGCCGTTAAGCCATAGCACATTAGCTGTCAATGTGTGCCTGTACATAAACATGTGTTATATATATACACACACACACTGTGTCCTTCATTTAGTTAATAACATAAGATGCTGGCAAAATCCTCATTATTGGAAAACACTGCTAGCCCCAACCCCCCCAAACATACACACACACACACACACAGTACAAACATTTCCATATAAAAATATGCTACTGTAAATGTTAATGCCATGACAAAGGATATCTCATGCTGACATAAACTAAAGGCTAAATACTAATACTGACAGGGTGGTGTGTGTGTGTTCTCTGTGTGTGTGTGTGTGTGTGTGCGTGTGAGTGTGTGTGTG
>JAGFZM010000115.1:1715377-1729635 GCA_017657215.1 Limnothrissa miodon | reverse complement strand
AACGTAATGCACAGTCTCTATGTTCTTTCCTGACAGTCACTATTGTGACCAAGTATAAAACTTAATCAAATTAAAATTAAAAAGTACACAATGCATTCCCATACACAAAAGAAATATATTTCAAATATATTTTTAAGATATTTGAAATATAAGTAGCCCTTATAATTAAATACATTCAGAAATATATTTCTTTGTATTGAAATATATGAAGCCCCTATATTTACGTATATTCCCTAAGCCTAGAGCAACTAGGGCACAACAAGGGCAGCCAGGATTTGATACCATGATATACTAGCATGTCAAGTTTCTTAACCACTACGCCACCACAGCCAATGATACTGTTTTTTGATTAGGTTAGCAAGCAACACATGAATGCTTTACACAAATGCTGTTTTATATCTATAAAATATCTTGTGGGTGCTTTAACACTCTGAAGGGGCCTTTCAAACACTTCTGGGGTAGTCTGCCACAATTTCAGTACTTCATTCAACTACAAACAACTATGCAATAATGACACAATAATACCATGAGTAAAAAACTAAAATTAGGTTTTATTATACAGTGTAAACCAAAAATGACATTTGCTGAGAAACATCAGCTGTCAATGCTTGAAAAGAACATAAGGAATATACATATACATCTATTTGTTTTGGAAACTCAATTTGGACAGCTTGCTGTTTATTTACAACCTAGTTGGCCACGTGATGCCAGCGGAAATCTCTTCAGCATTGTTTCTGAGGATGGAGAAGATTGTAGACCTTGTTTAAGTATAAACAACTTCAAGTGATGGTTTCACATTACACTGTGTTTATATCATGCAAGTGGACCAAATTGGACAACAATAAATGGAAACTAGTTAATGGCGTAGTTTGGAATTTTTGTCCTAATTTTCAAGTTATCCAGTGTGTTTTTTAAATCAGTATGGTATATGATAGCATGCCACTAAACAGTCTTACCCACACTACAATACACACAAGGAAAATAAATTCTAATGGTAATTTCAAAGTCAGTTTTATTTGTCAATTTCTTCACATGTACTTGACATACAAAGGAATCGAAATTACGTTTCACACTTGTCCCATGCGTAGACGTTGACAACAATTAAGTGCAGATGCACAACAAAAACAGTTCTAAACAATAAGGTAATGTTAAGTAAAAAAACAAGTGCTAGTGCAAGTAGGCTTAGGGCATATTACTTAGGTAACATACAGGATATAACAAGACAAGACATAACAAGTGTTCCAACAGTGTACACTGGGAAGTAGTATACTCGTCTACTTGAGGGTTTTTTTTTGTTGTTTTTAGTGCAACACAAGATTGTAGCAGCAGTAGTAGTAATATAAATAGTGGTAAAAAGAATACTAAAATACATAGCAGCAGGTGTGCAATTTGCAATGCAGAGGCAGTTGTTTTCAGGTTAATTTTTTTTTTTACGCATTGTCACCATTAAAGCAGGGATAAGCAACGTTCTCTTTTTCTCTCTCAAAAGCTCCCTCTAAAGACCGCTGTATTGCATTGTATTGCAATGCATTCTATTGGAGGCGGACCGCTGCTGTTGAACATTGCAAATGCTGTATCTACCGTTGTAGGCCACAGTGGCACATTCTACACCGTTCGTTCGCCATGTAATGACTCAAGTTAGCATCCTAAACAGCATGAAACGGATTAATTAACTGAAAAATGTTGCTTAGTGGGCCTTTAACTAAATGTCAAGGTAGCTTGTACTTCAAGCAACTAAATCTTTTTATACTGTGTATAAAGGCAATAAAGGCTTTTCTAAATTCTAATAGGCTATACTGTATACTGACACCCACAGCCTTTTAATTTCAATAAAATAATAGGTTACTGATTTGTTGGACAGCATTCTAGTAAGGATAGTCTAAGTAAACTATCCAGCATGACATCAGGCCTAATACAGTAAATCATACCTTTTAATAAAGCGTATGGCTCATCTCTATATATCAGATGTAAGAAATTAGGATGTTGTCATTTAGTTATTCTGTAGTTCACTGAAACACACAGGAAGTCTTTTTTAAATGCTTTGCATAGAGTACTGCTGTGTTAGCCATCACCAGCCAGCATACCCAATGAGCAGTGTAACTCTACATGAATAAAGGTGACTTTCTAGTCATTAGTGGTGGGAGTACTTCCTTGAGATTCAGCTGCTGGTCTTAATCAGAAGCTGCCGTGAACTGTACGACACTGGGTGGTCTTCTACCCTGCACCATCCTCATTAAACTGCTGTGAGGCATAATTATCATGTCCCAAGTCACCAACAGGTCATATAGCAAAGCCTGGAGGTTTCAGGAAAAAAAAGACTCACTGAGACAGTGAGGTTTTTTTTATTTTTTAACTGGCCTCAGATGGCCAAATGCTAGGAAAATGGTCTCTCCTATCATAAACAGAGGCTTTTCTGAGTGGCTATTTTGTGATGTTATTGTAAAAGCTATAAGTAGGCTACATAAAGAAATTGCTATCATTGGTGGACATAGTCTTCATCCCCAAAAACAAGGCTATTTATTTGATTAAAAGAAAACAAACTAGGCTATGACTAGATTTCTCGATTGACTCGAGTCAATTTAAAAAAAAAAAAAAAAAAAAAAAAAAAAAGACTTTTTTTAACCATCAGAGGTGCAGCAGGTACTCAATGTTTTTGTGATTTATATAGGTTATACCTTGGTCGTGTTTTGCCCAGTTGTGTGTGGAATTTGACGCTGTCAGACCCAATGACTATACATTCAGACCTGTTTGGCGCCCAATCCAACGTGTTCACCACCAACAGCTAGATGGCAGCAGAGGTTTTCCTTTGATGTTAGGAGGAAACACAATTTCCTCTTTACGTATCAATGTTAAAGTTTTGTTTCCGGGTCACACATGTTGTGCGGTTGAGTTCTGAATCATGGAGCAGAAGGAAGGTAATGTTAGGTTTGAATAAACTTTGTTTGTTGTGAAGAAGCCATGTAAAATGTAGAAGCTCTAAATTCCGTTGTCATATGTTGTGAAATTTCGAAATGATGCAAGCCCAGTAGTGAGAAATTGTACTGAAAAGTCCCTTTTTTGTTAGCATTTGCAAGGTTCAACATCACTTATAAACGTTGTGGCTTCTATGGTGTCTGTCTGGAGACATATTTAATGTCATGCTCTGTAACAAGTGGCCCTGTACCATTACAAAATTAGGTTATTAGTCTGCAAGTCTGTGTATTTCAGGCTTCTCATCTTGCTAGACGGATGTTCACTTGCATGTGAATATGACTGTTCTTGGTAGGTCTATAATAATGTTAACTCTCTGAGGTCTTTACTCTTCAAGTATTTAAGTTATCGTTAGTGTAGGCTTCGTGCTACTTGCCTGCTTTCTGTCACTGGTCTAGTCTAGATCTACTCAGTAAGGACAAAGTGATATGATTGGACTGAACTAAAGAAAAGAACTAACGTTACTGAGTTTTTGTGGCTCGTTTTTACCATCCCTATCATTACCATTTTAGCAACGATTTGCTACCGCTAGCATACGTTGAGATTTCTAGGTTACTGTACACAAATAAAAAAGGCAAAAGTAAAATTAAGTTAAAATGGAAAACCGAGCATACAAACTGAGGAAGTTGCTCATATAGCCAATAACCTCTTGGAGCTGTCCAGTGTTACATGTTTAGTGTTCTGTGTTAGTTTTGGACAAGATGACAACTGTGTGTTTTTTTACTACTACTATTTATTCCGTAGAAAAAGATGGAGACATTTCATCTGTCATGGGGTTCTCTGGCTTTGGTGAGTAAATAAAATATTGGCCCATACAACTTCTGCTGCAGATCCTCTATTTGTTCATGCCACTCATAGATTAACATGTCCAACATAATTTTTCTTTAGGTAAAAAAGCCCGCACCTTTGATTTTCAAGCAATTTTTGAACAAACACGGCGAACAGCTATTGAGAGAAGCCAACGTGTGTTGGGTAAGTTAGGGTATAATTCTTATATTTGGTAACATATTGTTTCAAACTGTCTCACTCAATTTATGGCATGCATGACGGTGTACTGTCAACTAATGGTTGTTATATTCTGCAGAGGAGCGGGAACTTGATGAGTTGACAGAACAGCCCGGAAGTTCCCACACTGCTCGGTCATTTGAAGCACCCAAGAAGCCCTCCTTATCAAGGTACCTTTTTATGGTCAACAACCTTACTCAGATGACACGTCACCAGACTTTAGTTTACCATCTGCTACTGCAGGTGATTGCTTGAAAGTGAACAGAATCAAAAACTTGCCTTCAGATTTTGAAGTGTGTGTGTACATGTGCACATACAGGAAACAAGAAAGCAGCAGTGACAGTAGTGAGTCAGACTCTGATTCAGAAGATGAGGGCATTGGTCCCCCGTTGCCCCCTGGGTTCAAAGCTCAGGGTGGAGAAGAGGAGGACGAGGGCATGGTGGGCCCTCCACTTCCTCCAGGTTATGGAAGCAGCAAGGTGGAGGATGAAGATGATGATGACGATGAAGGAGACAATCAAGAAGAAGAAGAGGATGATGTAAGAATTGCTTTTTCATTAATCTTAGCTACAGGTTATGTTTAGTTTAAGCCTAACCACGCAAATTTGCTCTATCCTTGGGTGTAGTGTATAATAGCTTTTACACACTGGCGAAATGCTTGTTACGGAACTATAATTAGACAACAAGATTGCAATTGTGTGGAATTTGAAGAACCTGTAGACATTAGCGGTGGGGTTATGGGAAATCTTTTAGGTCATGCTCTGATCTCATGTGCTCATGTTGTCATGTTCTCATAACGTACAGCACAGACTAGTACTGTCTGCGGTCCAGTCTAGACATTGTGGATGCAAATTTGCTGAGAGAACCTCCCTCAAAAATGTGTTGACTAGGTGCCGGGCCTCTGTGTTTGGCTGACTTGAGCGTTTGCCTCCTGATATAAGGTGGCGGCCGCTGTTGCTGCTGGGCGATGGATTTCAAATTGTGCCGCATGGCCGCTGATACAAAGACAAACATAGCGTCACACATAATGTCATTCCTTATGCATATTTTTGTTATTTTGTGACCTGATTAGCAACCTTGGGGTCAAAGCTTATGGCTCAGTTGCTGGAAAAAATTGGAGTAGAGTTCATGTTTTTAGCACTAGGGGGCAACAGTGTTGTAACATTTGTCTCAGCCTTTCTCAGTGAGTCCTGCCACCACCTGTTGTGTGTGTGTTTTAATGTGAAGCCACCCTAACAGACATCATTCAGTGATTCATGGAGGTTCTCCACCGATCTCCATACGATCAGCTTTAGATATTTTTTTTGTAACCTGTCTCAAAACTGCCTCCATTGGTTGCTTGAGAGAATTCTTGTCGGAAACAATTGCATCCTGCATCCATCTCTACAGACAACCCTGACATGATTGATCCAACTTGGCCCAGTTGGCCCTATGGCTTAACTGCTGTTAGTGATATGGGACTATATCTTGGGACTATTATGATGCTATATTAACACCATGAATGTTATGATGTGGGACTACATCCTGGGAATATTATGATGCTATGGTAATCCTGAGTTAAGACCTAATTAATACCATGGACTAATCTAACCAGCATCTGAAAATGTGCAACCCTGCATGACCCAATGCATTTGGGTTAGCATGGTACCTTCTTCCTAGGCGTTGAAGGTTTCTTCCTAAACCACAACAAGGTGAAAAAAATAATAGGGAGTTTTTCCTTGCTCATGCTACAAGTAATATAATGCTCTGTACTATCTCTGTCCTTGAGCGTGTGTGTGTGTGTGTGTGTGTGTGTGTGCGTGTGTGTAACAGTAGTTGTTTAACTGAAATGTCCCATGGCGGTGATCTGCTGCAGAGGAAAGTGCATAGTTGTTTCAATTATGTAGCCCCCTCTCCATGAGTCAGAGCAAACTGAGAACCCTGTATTTTAAGGATCGGTTTGTGTTCTGGACTTACAGGTGCACATGAGAAAATGCGTGTTTCTTTATGCACTCTGTGTGTATATTAAGTGTCCTAACTCTTTGTGTTAGACACTTTTTGTGTGTGTGTGTGTGTGTGTGTGTGTGTGTGTGTGTTTAGCTACTGCTGTGCTGGGAACAAAGGTGCTGTAAATGTCCTCCCAGCATCGGTCTGGCTCTGTGTGACAGAGTGCCGGTGCTTTACCCTCCCAAATGTTCTACAGTCCGCTGATAGATGGCCTTCGTCGACAAGCCCGCCCTCATGATGTCACTATGAGCCAGACACACACACACACACACACACACACACACCTGGTGCCGGCGAAAAGCCCAGACGAGACGTCAATTTTGATGAAAGGCAGATCAGCTGAAATCGGCTGCACTTCTATGAAACTTTGTGAGTGTTTGTGCTCGGCGGAGGGCTGTGACATTTTGTTCGCCCGTGGCCTGCGAGACCTCCATCTCCCTGCCCCCCCCATCTACCCGCCCCTCCCCCTCCACTTCCCTAGGGTTAGGGTTAGGGTCAAGTGTGTCCACGTACTGAACAACGATGAATCTCAAGCACCTACGGGGTGGAGGTCTCTCCACACCACCTCGTTTCCTCCCTCATTTCTTATTGATGTCTGAGGACCAGGGGTACGCCCAAGAGAGACCCGTAGACCTTCCCCAGTAGACAACTGCGCAGGTGCACTGCGTGTCCCGGGGGCCCCTGGGTTCTGACGTAAAGTGCGTTCTCTTACCTGAAGCATTAGTGGTGTGGGGGGAACTTGAGTTGCTGACTGTTGCCCCCGTCAGCGTGTGTGTATGTGTGCGCGTGCACATGTGTGTGTACGTGCGTGCGTGCGTGTGTGTGTGTGTGTGTGTGTGAGGGAGATCCAATCTGACACATGTACCCGGCAAGCACTGCATCTGCAAGAGAGCCCTGTTTCCTCTCATGAGCCTGATGTTATGTTAAGGGAGAGAGAGCATGTTTCAGACCTGACCTCTCTACACTGTTATTAATGTCCCCTCTTTTCTTTTCCCCCCATCTCTCTCACTCTCTCTCTCTGTCTCTCTCTCTCTCTCTCTCTCCTTTTTCCATCTCCCACTTCCAGAATCCGGTGAAGAAGATTCCAGACACACATGAGATCACCCTTCAGCACGGCTCGAAGACGGTGAGTGCTCCCCTCAGTGTGCGCTCTTCTCTTTCTTTCTTCCTCGCTCTATCCCTCTTTTCTCCATCCTTCTCTATCATTCTCTCCCTTTCTTTTCTTTTTTTTTAACCTCTCCTTCCCTCCGCTGAGCACACATCAATTAATATCCCTCTGGAATGTCTCTGCCGTTACGTAATTTGGGGAAAGGTTTGTGAAGCACTCGAGCCCGGTGCTGTTATTTATGTCGGCGCGGCGCATAAACGCTGAGAGGGCTCATGCAAGGCAGTGGAGCGCGTTGGGCTTTACCGTATATGAGCAGCTCCATGTTAAGCCGTGGCTCACCAAAGGCCCCTAATTGGCCCGTTAATGAACATTTTTCCCAGTGACCCTAGCGCTACTCTGGAAGAAAAAGTAGGCCTAGTGTGTGTGGGGGATTGGGGTGGGGGGGGGGGCAGATTGGGTGGAGTGGTTTGTGTGTGTGTAGTGGGAGGGTGTAGAATATGTATATAAGTGTTTCTGAGTGAGAGGGATGAGTGGTGTAGTGGGCTGGCAGAAGTATAGACTGAGTGAGTGGGAGCCTCTATTATACGGTCTGCCTATAATACAGGTTCTGCCTACTGTGACTCTACATGACTGCATGTGTTTGTGTGTGTGTGTGTGTGGTCTTCCACCTGCTGTTTTTGCCTTTTTGCCAGTATTATCCAAGCAGAGCTGCCATGTTTTGCAGATGTTGTGTGTGTGTCTGGGGGTTGGGCTCTCCTTCCATTCTTGTGTGTCATTGGCCTGCTTTTGCTGGTGTCTTAAGATATATATGTGTGTGTGTGTGGTCTACTCTTTCCACTTCTCGTGTGTGTTAAATGCGCCTCAAATAGTAAATGGACCTCACTTATAACAATCAATCAAACAAGCAATCAAAGGGCTTTACAATTTATGTCTCACATTCACCCATTCACACACTGGTGGCAGAGGGTATCATGACACCGGTAGCTTTTTGAGGTTCAATATCTTGCTCAAGGACACTTCAATGGGGCCACCTAGAATTCTCCAGGCACCTCTACCACCATCGCATAATTAGGTTCTCTATCTCAATTTATTAGCCTATATGAAGCTATGGCGTGTTGATCAGTAATGCTATATCTTATGGATGATGGGTTGTACCATTCCAAACATGGGTAAGCTGGATGTTCGGGACCCGATCTAAGCACTACTTCTACCCCCTGCAGGTGTCCGCACTCGGCCTGGACCCCTCGGGAGCCCGACTGGTGACCGGAGGTTACGACTACGACGTGAAGTTCTGGGACTTTGCAGGGATGGACGCGGCGCTGCAGGCCTTCAGATCCCTGCAGCCGTGTGAATGGTTAGAACAACCGCTCTCTACCCCCCTCCTGTCCTCCATTGTTCTGCTCTTGTCATGTTCTTGTCTTCTCATGCCTGTTTTCTTTTTGCTTTTCTCTTCTCCCTTTGACATTCATCTGTGTCTATCCCATCCCTCTGCCTGTGTGATTGCTGCAGCAGAGTTTGATGTTTATGCTGCGGTGGTTTCATCTCTCAGGAATGCCCTCTACCCCCCACCCCCCCATGCCTCCACTCATGTCTAATCAGCCCACTAGGCTAAATGAACCCAGATGCATGGTCTGCTTGCCCCTGTTTGTGTGTGTGTGTGTGTGCGTGTGTGTCCATGCACGCTTTGTTTGATGGTTTGTTTGTTTCTGTGCGCCTCTGTACATGATTGTACATAAGAGCACACATAAACACAGTCGTCAGTGTCTATAGTCTGTTTTTGTGTGTGTGTGTGTCTCTGTAGAGTTGTCTGTGTATTTGTGTGAGTGTGTAAATATGCTTTTATCTCTATGTAAGTGTGTGTGTGTGTGTGTGTGTGCGCGCCTGCATATTTAGCGTGAACATATGTGTTAAAATTAGCTTGTGTGTGTGTTTGCGTTGCTTCTCCGCATGCGGTAGTAGTCACTGTTTGAAGTGTCTCGTGGAACTGGAAACCAATGGGGCTTGAGCCTGTCCCTGGGACAGTGATCATATGAGGGGCTCCGCCTCATTGGCACAGCAGGCAACCCTGCTCCGCCCAACCCCAACCCCACCTCCACCTCCACCTCCACCTCCACCTCCACCTATCCAGCTGCAGCAGCATCTCGGCATGGTGACAGTATAGGGTTCACTGCTCAAGCTTGTGGTGGAGACACATGGGGACCCTCTGAGCAGGGTTTATGTGTGTGTTTGTGTTTGTTTGTTATTGTTTTGATTCTGCCTAGAAGCACATCTCCTGGCCCAGGACTCTGTGTGGTCCAGCTGGTGAGGTAGGTGCACAGGGAGCTGCCTTGTGCACCTCACTTCAGACCAGACAGACCAGAGTCTGCCAGAAGCTCCATCATCATCCCTACATCCGCAAGGAGACGCTT
Organism: Limnothrissa miodon; assembly: GCA_017657215.1. Taxonomy (NCBI): domain Eukaryota; kingdom Metazoa; phylum Chordata; class Actinopteri; order Clupeiformes; family Clupeidae; genus Limnothrissa; species Limnothrissa miodon. The sequence goes on along the minus strand of JAGFZM010000115.1, from coordinate 1,720,158 downwards.
CCATTTCTCTCCTCTTCTCCTCCCTTCTCTTCTCTTCTTCTCTTATCTGTCTATATTAGTCTCTTTCACTCCCTCTCTGAGGCCAAAAACATGCTATAAACTAAGCGCTTGTCCTGTTAAATGTGAGAAGGACATTGCGTTGGATATTGCCTCTCCGCTCCTTCTGTTGGTTCTCTCTCTCTCCCTCTCTACCTCCAAGTCACTCTACGGAGGGCATTAATCTCGTTCCATCAATGAGCCGAGCTGCTTCCCTTGTCCCTGTGGTCTCCCCTTCTTTCTCTTCCTCGGCACAAACTTTCTCGCTCTGATTTGTTAGTCCATGTGTTTGTGCTTTTTGGCAGAGGTGGCAGGGACAAATCCTGAGTGTATCATCTGTTCTACTGTCTGTAGAAGTGTTTGTGTTTGTGTGTGTTGGGTTGAAAGACTCCTTTATGCACATCCTTATTTTTTTTCTCGCTGTTGTCATTTTGGAAGCCATGGCAACCATGTGGATTTTCTTTCTGTCTTGTTTTCACCTTAAAAAGAAGCTCTTATGCAACAATGCGAAGTATTGTCTTGGGGTCGGGTCTTGCACAACCTGACACAGATGGTTTTGACTAGTGGAGGATCAGATGTGTAGTCCTCTTCCATTGTCCTTCTTCTCTGAAATGAAGGCCCCCAAGCTGCATTGTGTGTGTGTGTGTGTGTGTGTGTGTGTGTGTGCACACACGAGGGGTGTGGGGTACCACTACTCCAGTTGATCCAATGACCTGAGGGCCTGGTTCATGGGTTGTATCTGGACAGACTGTAACACTGATGGAAAAGGCCTGGCCTAATTCTGCACTGATGACAGGCCACATTATCATCACTGATAGAGTGCACGTGTTACGACCTGGCTCAGGGCCGCAAACATAAATAGGAAGGCAGACAGCAAAGGTAACAGCCAGATAAATATTTATTAAAAGTAATCAGTTATCAATAAATATGAATAATCAAACAGATGTCTAGGCTAATAAATGTTGATGTCAGTGTGTGTGTAAAATGAATGTCAGAGACGGTATGATGTCAAAAAAAGTCAGAAGGTTCAAGTAGGGGAGAGAGATTTATCAAAAGGGCCTGCCTCTGCCATGCCTATCAAGAAAGTGACAGAGCCCAAACCCTCAAACACCCTTAAATCTCTGTGGTCAGTTGGGTTATTTAGGCAAGCCAAGCCGTCAGGGTTGAAAGAAGGCACAGGGGTTGTAACAGCACGTTTGTCCCCTTGTCAACCTGCATCCATTTTTCATGTGTGTGTGTATGAGTGCTCGTGAACATATGTCATATGTTATTAAGAGGAGATGGTTAGATACTTAAATTTAAGGATCAATCATGGTACTTACCATATTAAGATGCACATCCTGCATAAAAGTCTAGAAAAAAATTATTGAGAGTTACTCAGTCAAGCTACAAACTCTGGGATGTCGCTTTTGAAGTGATGTCTCCCATTTTATTCAGCTGTTGTATCATATATTCAGTGGGCCTTAGCGATGGGCCTTAGCTGAGAAATGTGCTACTGTCTTAATCTTGCACTGACCTCCCTGCCTTTTGTGCTGTGTTTGTGTCTGTCTGTTTTTCCCATTTTACAGTCACCAGATCAAGTCACTTCAATACAGCATTACGGGCGACGTGATCCTGGTGGTGGCAGGGAACGCCCAGGCCAAGGTGTTGGACCGCGACGGCTTCCAGGTGATGGAGTGTGTGAAGGGGGACCAGTACATCGTGGACATGGCCAACACCAAGGTGAGCTAGGGATGCAACCCGGTAGAGAAAGAGCTACTGACTGATTCCAATTCAAGAGCTCAGATGATCTTCAAAGCTCAAACTTTGAATGTATTCTTAGTAGAGAATAGAAATCAGAATTTAGCATCTCCTTAGTAGAGTATAGAAAATCAGGTTAACCTATTCAGTATACCCACTGAATGAAGCTAAGTAAACAGGGCTACTAAAAGATGTTTATTAAATGCTATCAAAAGAAGAATAAGCATTAACATGCAGTGGTCATGTGGATATAGTGTCCAACAAGACAGCTTGGGACAGTGATCACGGACATCTGGGATCCCCAAGGGGCCATTGGAAGACGGGTGGTCTGTATACCTACAACCCAGTCACCGGCACTAAGCAACAGTATATAAAACAGGACCGTGTGTGTGTGTGTGTGTATAGCATCTGGAGCTGATGACTGAGGGGTAATGAAGTGTTCAGTAAACCCTGCCCTAATGGGAAATGCGTGTGTAGGGGTCCTGCCTGTGTGGGATTGTTTGTGTGTGTGTGTGTGTGTGTGTATGTTGACATCACTCAAGGGTTTATTTGGGGGCCAGGGGGATCCCTCTATCATGTGCCTTACCCCCCCCCCCCCCATCTCCTCTACTTTACCCAGGAAGTGCTCTGCTGGCCCACTGATCCTCCAATTTACTGCAAGGTGCAGCCGAGCACAAAAGTCCCTCTAATGTGCTGTATCCTCATGCTATCTTCTCTCTGTGTACCAACACGCACACACACACACAGTCACACAAACACACACACACACAGATACAGAAATCCGTACAGGAAACTCAGGGGGCTTCCTAGAATCTTCTCTAAGTTTTGTTTGTATTTGCTATTCGCTCATGCAGGCTTTGGATTGTTTATTTTTGCCAGTGTGTGTATGTGTGTGTGTTTGTGCGTGCTACTATGCAGTCTGGTTCTCCGTAGTTATTGCCAATTTGCCGTCCTGTGTAGCCAGGGTCGTAAGTCAGATGTGCATGGCCACTGTGGCTCCCAGTGGCCTAGTAAAACTCCATCGTCACTCCATTTATTTTCCCTGGGTTGTTTTTAGCCACTTGGGACAAATCACCCGTTCCAGCCACCCATCCAGCTTGCTGCCTTGCTGTGGCTTTGCTGTTCACTCGTATTACTGTGGCAACATGATCTGGCTTCATCATTAGATAAAAAAATACGTAAACAAGTGTACCTGTTCCCCATCTTATGGCAGTCGCCTCTTGTAGGCGTGTTCTCGCCAAGGTTGTTATTTGTTATGGTTTTAAGTTTCTTTTTCTTTCCATTTTTTTGGGAAGGACGCGTGTTGTTGGAGGAGCTTTGGTCGGGGTCACTCTGCTGTGACCCCACAGCTTGGAGTACTTTAGTTTTCTTGGCCGACCTCTGCCTGGGACAGGACTTCTCCCTCCGTGCTCTTTCCCATGACATAAAACAGTAGACTCGACTCGAGCCACTGGCCCTGCTCTGAGTCCTAGCCTGCTTCATTTTCAATATATTCCTTTTGCTCTCGTGAAAATATGTAAATATTTCATTAAGACTTGCATTCTCCTGTCTGGTGTTTTGGCCTGGGTTCTAAGGCAAATTGATTGCAGTGATGAGGTTCAGGTTTGTGGTTTGCCGCGTGTGCTGTTGACTTGCGAAAGCAGCTCATTCGTGACAAGGTCAGATTTGTACCCTTAGGGATGCATAACAGTTTTAGGAATACACTGTATATACAATCTTTGTATTTATTATTTTTTTCTTAAACATGGTTTGCTGACTTTTGATGTGTGTTTTTTTTTTTTTTAAAAGATGTTGAGGTAAAAGAAGGAAATAGTGCAGATAAACCAGAACTTCTCTTGTTATTTCTTTTCAGGGTCACACGGCCATGTTAAATAGTGGCTGCTGGCACCCCAAGATCAAAGAGGAATTTCTCACCTGCTCCAATGACGGGTGAGTCATCTCTGATCTCTGGACCACGTCATATGGCTAATTCCATGTGTTTTATATCTAAAAATGGGGCCCAGTTTGCTCTAAGAATGCTCAAAATGAGTCTTCTGACTGGTGGTTTTAAGTGTGAAGTACTGAATAAGTTCAAATGACTGAATTCTGCATTTAAACTGTGACGGGATATTACTGGGTAAATCAACCCATACACTTTTTTGTTGGGGTTCACTGAGTGATAGGGCAAATAATGAAAGAAAGTTTTGTACAACATAGACCAAATAGCATACTGCCATCTTCTACTAACTGACAAGGGCATAGTACTGATAGACATGACCCTCACATCACTTTAAATGTCTGACCTTAGTGGCACACCCCAAATAGACTCTGCTGCACTAAAACTAGCCATTAGTCAGTCACTACTCACTCGCCTGTTGGTCACATGATTGAAAGTACAAAACAGAAATGTATCCCACATCTGTATTATGTCTGCTCGGAGAATGTGAGTAGGCTCGCTGAAAAACAGTTTTGGGTCGGAGCGCACAGTCTCGCGGATGAGTATTAGTCACGGATGCTTCATGGGGCATCTTCACTGCCAGTGATGAGTGGAGCCCTTTGTCTTGCTCTCTGCCACCAGTAGGGAGTACCATACACCCATTCTTGATAGACTAGGGAGCTGGTGCACTGGAGCGCTTGGGTCCTGGTGTTTACATGCGGGACTGGGTGGAGGTTTTGAGGGGGATACAGCAACTCTTTTATCTGGCATGGGTGACAGCATCTGATGATGGGTTGTTTGTCAGAGCTATTTCTAAAGCAGTGTAGACAGTCCTTTGTGTATTATCAGAAGATTCTACTTGGTGATTTACTTTATTTGTGTGTGTGTGTGTGTGTGTGTGTGTGTGTGTGTGTGTTTTGTCTGATGCCTGATGCTTGTATTTGCTGATGCCCAAAATGTGTGTTTGTGATTTGTTTTTGTGTGCATGTTTATACATATGCTTGCTTTTTAGTTGATGAAGACATTTTATACATTTGTCAAGATGTGTGTGTGTGTGTGTGTGTGTGTGTGTGTGTGTGTGTGTGTGTGT